>VZRU01009431.1:0-28462 GCA_013398155.1 Pedionomus torquatus | reverse complement strand
CTTGCCCAGCCTGGCTACGAGCCACACAGCTCCTGGCTGTTATAAAGCTGGTGGCCCCTGGAGCACATCCCTGTCCTGCCAGAATGGCGATCCTGTGGGCAGTTGTCTGCCTGGCCCTTNACCCTCAGGACAGTGATGTCAGCACAAGTAGCTCCTGGGTGTGAGCCCTGGGCTTTGTGGGGGTGTGGGGTGGGGGGGCCACCCTCGTGCCTCTCTGCCTCTCCTACAGGCTGTGGGGTGCCCGCTATCAGCCCCCTGGTGCAATACAGCGAGAAGATCATCAACGGGCACAACGCGGTGCCTGGCTCATGGCCCTGGCAGGTATCCCTGCAGGTACGGCACCGTTCTGCTCCCCAGGCACCATGGTGGCACGGCTGGCACCAAGGGGACCTGTGACACCCTCTGCCTGTCCCCAGCTTGCAGGAACACCTCACCTGCCCAGCCTCAGCTCTTCCCCCCTCTTTCCTCCCCAGACTCGCTCGGGAAGCCACTTCTGTGGCGGCTCCTTGATCAGTGAGGAATGGGTCGTCACAGCCGCCCACTGCGAATTCAAGTGAGGAGTGACACCTGGCCGGTCTGCTATGCTGGGACCAGCAGGGACAGGGGCTTGGGGTCTGCTGGGTATCACCAAGTAGCACTAGGGACACCCACAAAAGCCAGCACCCAAGGGACGGAGCTGCCAGAGCTCCCTTGGGCACCCACTGCCCCATGCTTGCGGCTCCCGCCCCAGGTACTGGCCCCCGCTCATCCCCCTGACTCCACTCTCTCTCACAGCCCATATGCTCATGTTGTTGTCCTCGGGGAATACGACCTCACCTCCAACTCGGAGTCCCTCCAAGTGAAGACCGTGTCCAGGGTGAGATGCACTGACGTGCTGGGATGTGGTTGCAGCTCTGCCTTGTGGCTGCTCCCTGAGGGCAGGGACGAAGCACAACGGTATTTTATTTTTTTTCTTTTGGCAGGCTGTCACCAACCCCTCCTGGAACCCCAACACCTTCAACAATGACATCACCTTGCTGAAGCTCTCCTCGCCTGCCCAGCTGGGACCCCGTGTCTCCCCTGTCTGCCTGGCGCCTGCCAACCTTGCTCTGCCCTCCAACTTCCAGTGCGTCACCACTGGCTGGGGACGCATCAGCACCGCCTGTAAGTACACTCCAGCTTCGGGAAGGGCTGCTGGTGGCCACCAGCCTTCCTGGGGGCTCTGCATGATCCAGGGCTGACCAGGGTGGGGTGACACCTCACATGGACATGGGGATGGGGGCGTTGAGCAGTTGAGTGACAACATACAAGTATGCATTGGTGCAAGCACAGAGGTAGGTATGCGCAAAGCCCAGGAGTGACTGTGCACAGGCACACCTTGCCCTTGCTTGGGGCTGCGTATGAAAGACAGTGCAGACACCAGGGAAGAAGGGGGACATTGGGACAGCTTTGCATGGCAGCCGCCCTGTGTTTGAGAGCTTGCCCAGCTGCTCCCAAAGGCCCCAGGAGACCCCTGCCAACACAGGGGTAATTTAATGGTGCTTCTTTCCCTGCTAGCCCAAGCCATGGCGCCGCGGCTGCAGCAGGTAGTCCTGCCCCTGATCTCCACAAGCCAGTGCATGCAGTACTGGGGCAACCGGATCACCAGCTCCATGCTCTGTGCCGGTGGTGTTGGCGCATCCTCCTGCCAGGTAAGGAGCCAAGGTCCCATTATACGCAAGAGAGGGCGGTGGAGGAGGAGGACACAGGCATTCCTGGAGCCAGAGATTCAAGCTGTGTCTGAGGTGGCAGGGACCAGCTTGGAGCACGCACTGGGACAACTGAAGCGTCTTCTCCGCAGGGTGACTCTGGTGGACCTCTGGTCTACCAGGACGGAAATGTCTGGACCTTGGTTGGCATCGTCTCCTGGGGAAACAGCAACTGCAATGTCCGCACACCTGCCATCTACACCCGTGTCAGCCAGTTCCGAAACTGGATCGAATACGTCGTTTCTCAGGGTTAGAGAGACTCCTTCACTGGGTGCTGCTCCCGGCTTGGTGGCATCGACGAGGTATCAGCTGGACGCAAACACCCCACTTGGAAATAAACTATCAGCATTTGCTTGTGCCAAGCACTGCCTCTGGTTCTTTCCTTGTGGAATGCAGACTGGTATGGAAGGCACAGGTGGGAAGCTGGGGGCACCCTACAGTCCTCTCCTGGTAATCCCAGTACCTCCCAAAGCTGGAGCTCAGTGCCCAGCTGGTACCTGTTAGGGCAGTGGAGACAATGCACTGGCAAAAGAGCAGGGTTGGCTGTGGCTTGAGGGCTGCTCAGGGGGTCTTGAAGCCCGCACCAGGCCGCAGGCCACCATGGCATTGAGAGTGTGCAATGTCACCTATAGCAGCTTTGCCACTAACCCAAGGGAAAATATCCAGCACCAGCTGGTCCCACCAGCACCAGCTCCTCCAGGAAAGGGACTGTGGAACTTAACAGCATGAGCAAATGATGGAGGGTGGGGACTGGTGGATCTTAGAGGATCCCTGTTTGCAGTTGAACACCGTAACTTGCGTCACAGCCCAGGGACACAGAGCTTAGAAGGAGAAACACCAGTGGTAACTCCAGCTCCTAGGGAAGGTGGAAGGGGGCAGTTGGAGAATTGCTGCTTTGCAGGCACAGATTTGCCAGGGAACAGAGCAAGAAACTGAAGGCCATCCCAAAGGAAATTTGAAGCCAAGACAAAAATTCAAGGCCAGACATCAGATTTTCAGAAGCAAGCAGCATTTGCACCTAAACGGGTCCTTGAGACAGCAGCAGGTGCAAAAAATTTAAGTCTTGTGTTCACATGTGGTCAATGAATTAAAACCTGATTCCTGGCAGCTCCTGATAGAGCTGGTCACGAGGACACTGTGGAAAGGAGCAGGATCAGACTGTCCCAACATGAGGTGTGGGTTTTTTTCCTTCACCAGTGATGTGAATGCAAGACAAAACCTCTGCTGTGTGAACCCCATTCAAGCAGTCACGGCAAAAGCATAGACATACCCACAGGAAGGGCTGCAGGTCATGAGTGGAGTGTAAAGACAAATAAGTTTCACAGCAGACTGAAATAAGACCGATCTCATCAAAGCAGTATACTCTTGTTTGGCTTCATCTAGCTCCTGAATGATCTTGAAGACAGCTGAACATCAGAGGTGTGGGGATGGGCCATAAAAACTGGTGACCGACCACATGGAGCTTCAAACAGGAATTGATGAACTGCAGCATGATGGGTCATTTGCTCTGTGTGTTTAGATCACAGTCACCCCTGGTGACATCACTGCTGGGATAGGGTCCCTTGTCCCTGAAAAATCACCTCTCTTTCAGGAAGACATGATGCAAAAGTGGCATGTGCTTTTCACTTGGTGTTAGAGCTTCTCCTGTTCACCCACAGAAGCTGCTCACTGTGAAACCAGAGAGGTGAGGAGCTGCTGTGCACAAGCCAGGATATTCTTTGGCCCCATCTGCCACCTTGCAGCCAAAGAAAAGCAAACTAAATAACCCAAAGTGCTCGTTCGGTGCCCAAACCGTGCATTCCAGCAAGAGTACATTCCACCTGAGTGACTGACTCACCTGGAACATTCTGTGGACATCCCAGCCCTGCACAAGGTCTGCCGCAGGCAGCTCCTGGCCTGGTAGATGACTGAAAGATCATAAAACTCTTCTGTGGGCACTTCAGTATCTTCTTGCTGTGTTTCAAAAAGGAATCAGAGTGGTGAGCAGCTCCTGGCTTCCAACGTTTTCTCTGACCATCACCCACAGCCTGGAAAGCAGTACCTTCCGGCACTCAGCCCGCACAGCAGAAGTAATGACAGCAGAGCCATGGGGTACACAGAATACATTTACATGTTGAGGAGACCGAGTACACAAAATAAATAATTCTGTACACTCTAATCGGAACCTTACAGACTAATTACAATGGTTCAGACCTCATCCTATAAGACACTCCTTAGTGGAAAGGCAGCACTCAAAAGGTAAGTCACAGAACAGGATGCTTCTTGGAACAGCCTCATTAGGAGACTAACGGGACACAACCAGAGTAACTTCCAAACCTTTCCAACCCCAGCACCGGAAATGCAGCAACCAAAAATAACAGCAAGTGCTGGAAGACCTCCAGGTCCCAAGAGCTTCCCGGGAGGTGTCTTTCCGTAGCGAAAGGCAACAGGAAAAACTCATGGCATATGGGCACGCTGGCTGGAGCTGCTGGTTTCTAACCCATCTCCTTGGGGCAGTTGATCTCCTCCATATTCAGAAAACCACAGTGCAACGGTATCTGCAACAGCAGCTGGTAGCTCATGTGTCGCACAAGGGATCTACAGCATTAACCATGCAGCAGAGGACAGTGGGAGGACAAAAAACTGTCACTGGGCAGTCAAAGCTCCCTCCACCCCAGGGACACCAAGTGGGGAAGGTACCACGCTCCACAATGCCGTTGCCACTGCATATCCCTGCTGCTTCACATTTTTTGGGGGGCAAATATACTGCTCAGTAAGGCACAGCTGATATGTAGTGACCTGCCTCCACAGCACCTGAGAGCTGCTGCCTTATTCCAGGCTGAAAGCGGTCAAAAAAAGCACCAAAAACCTCCCAAGAGCAGTGCTGGTGATATGGGGCTGGGTATCCAGCACTGAGCAGTGCAGGCACTTTGTGATATTCTCCCGGACGAAGCTGAGCCAGCAGGAGGCCGGAACACGACCTCCCTCCCTGCACATGAGAACAGTTTGCAGCTCCTCCAGGGTGTGCTTCCTCCTCCCTCAGCCAAGAAAACCAATCTCTGTGTTGTTTTGCATCATTTAAAAAAAACTAAATTAAGTCAAAACAACTGAGATTTTAATTTATCCTGCCTCAAACCCTCTGAATCTTTAGTATCATCACTTAAGATAGGAACATGGCCCCATATACTCTAATAAGAGACCTGTAACTGCCATGTACTGGTTGTCCTAGGTTGTATAAAATCATCTTGAGCTGAGCCTGCTCTGCAGGATCCTGCAAGGGAACCTTCTCCCACCTTGCAGGGCATCACACAGGTGCTTTTACCTAGCTCGAGGACTCGCCACATGTCCTGCAGAGCCAAACCCAGAGTTGCTGCCCAGTAGCCGAGTTAACCACCATTTCTATTCCAGTTTGTTCATCGCAGAAAAGTTGACTCAGTAAGTACTTCAGCCCAACAACCTGGTAGAAAATGGGATTGAGAAATGGAGCAGGGCATAAGAATGTAAATTACCAGAACAGAAAATACCTGACCTATAAGAACAAAATATCTGAAGTTAGGAGTTTTAGAGTTTATAATTTCCAAAACAAATATGTAATGCAAGCCCTACACTGCAGCAGGTTTCCACACCACCACCAAAGCCAGCAGGTCAGAGCCTTTCTGTCTGGGCATACTCTCATCACAAGGCCATAAAACTGTCCTTCATGGGTGGCTGTGTGTTTCCAAGAACAACACGGTCCAGGAACTGGCAGAAGCATCTGGATGCTCCCACAACCTCAGTGTTAAACAGCACAGACTTTTTTCAGACTGAAGGAAGGGGCAGGGTTACCATCACTGGGGTGGTATGTTGGTTTTTTAGAAACATGAGAAGGGTGAGAAGTCAATCAAACATGGACGTATAATTCCTTTGTAGCAAAATACATAGAAAAATACTTTATGTGCTCAAAAATCTGGATGCAAGTCTGTAGTCCACCTAATGTTATTTCTCAAGACCTTTTTCACATTCATTTCCAATAATTCTCAAAAAAAAAAAAAAAAAAAAAAATCAAGAATCAACAGGCCACATTCTTTGAAGCCCTAATTCCCTCCCCTGAGAGAGCAGCCAAACTCCCGGGATGAAAGAATGGGATTGTCTTACACAGTACTGCTAAGTTCCAAAAGACAATCAATGGTAATTCCCTTTACTTCTTAAAACCACATTTCACTGAAACAGAACACACTGAGAAGCAACACCCTGAGCTGCTCTATCGTGTCTCCTGATGGCAGAAAGTCCCAAACTTACTGCTTCCAGTCTCAGCACCTGCAGTCTCTGCTTTGTCCTAGTTCCCCGAGATGTCACTCTAGCAGGGGGCTGGTGAACATCTCCTTTAGACACTGAGGGGAGTGACCACACATGTCTTTGCCCCAGCATTGAGCATCCCTTCCAGTGGGGTGGACCATAAATGCTGTTCTTTGGGAACAGTAGAGGAGAAAATGAGCTGAGAAAGCTGTTGAACATCACAGGCTGCAGGTGTGATTCAGGACCATCACCCAGCACACCAAACTCTTTGGAAAGAGCATCATCTCACCCTGAAATAGAAGGCACATAACCAGAAGAGGGCTGTAGCTGGACAAGGATACACTAAAATCTGCCAACAGGTGTCATTCCAGCTTAATTTTCATTGTACAGACGTACAGAGAACAAAAGCAGCAGTTTACAGAGATTTGCACCCCAACTGATAAAAAGACTGCAACTCGGCCATGGTCTGGAACATGCCTTTGTTACCTGCATTCTCCTGACTTATTCAGTACCAGAGAAAGTCTTGCAAAAACCTCTATGAACCAAATTAAGAGCCACAATTACGAGCCCAAAGAAAGAGATGTAAAATTAAACAAAAGACATTTCAGAAATTTTAGCTTCTAAAATCCCCAAATAAAGCACTCCTGAAAAGTGTAAACTTCTGGGAATTTAGTTGAGCTGAGATGCTCCTGTGGAACATATATGAGTACAGATGATCAAGATAATTCACAGTGAAGAGCTTCTTAGAGGAGATATTAAAGGCACCTGAACTACTGCCTGTCCCCCCAGCCAGACCCAGCTGAAAATGTGACACAACTGCAAGGATTAAAGCACCTGAGGAATTGTCCTTGAGCTGGACCTTGCTATGCAGCATCCACACCATCGCAGTTTACCAGTCAAAGAGAAAGAAAAAAGATGAGCGAGGGCTCCAAGGGACATGGGAGGAGCTCTGACAATCTCTTTTCTGCCCACAGGTGTTATTCTCTGGGTTCCTGCAAATACTGAATATAGAAAAAGAAAAGGGACTGAGCCATGAGTGTTGTAATCAAATGATGGAAGGAAAGCCCATAAAGATTCTCCCAATTTTTACACGGATTTTTCCATGCAAACAAGAAAATCTTGCATTTTTAAAGAGAATTGGGGTTTTTTTCCTAGAAAAGCCAAAGCCCCTTATGGGATGGACTTGGTCCTCTTCGGTGCAATCCCCTAATAGTGGCATGCCTAAGGAGCACATCTCCATGCCTGAAAGAGGCAGGTTGCAGACACCCACTACTGCTCATGGATGTGAAGGGTCCTCCTTTCTGCCAGTTATCTGTCCAGCTGCAGCACATCACTGCAGAAAACTGAAACAGGGACCTACAGAGCAGTGCCAGGAACCTATACAGCAACATTTTGCTTCCCAAGTATGTTTCCACCCCAAACTCACCACAAATCACAGCACTTTGAACATTTCCTGGTGAAAAACCAATTGCTAAAAAGAGCAATAAAGCAAAGAATTGTCACAGATGAGAATATTCTGCTTTGTGAAGGTGGAGAAACCAAGCTTGGTCAGACCAGAGCTCAAGGTCCTTGCTTTCTTTCCATCTTCATTTATCCCCAACAAAAGAAAGCACAAAGGAACAGTGTAAGCAGACACTTGGCAACATCTGTGCATTTTGATTGTCTAGTTGTTAAAGGAAAGGGTCTTGGTTTCTAGAGGTCTTGGCTCAGCTCATCAGTTTGACCTCCACACACAGGCAAAACACCTATTTTAAGGATAATCATGAAAGACCCAGGAAGAGTGATCATAGTGCCTAGGTATGACACTCCAAACACACATAAGACTTAAGAGTGGCAGCTTGGAAACAGAAGCCCTCTGAGAGTGCATCCTGCCAACTCTCAACCTGCCAGGGAAGAACAATCTTCCAGTTGATACTTGTCTTGGAGCAGTTGCTGCTTATGAAAAGCTGTTTGCATTAATATAAGGGGAACCGAACTGTTTATGAAGCAAAATAAGGCAAGCTACCTGTTTTGTTAGAAATCACATCTAGTTTATAGTCCATGGTAACCTACCAGGGAAGACTATGTGAGAAGGTAACAGAATCAGAAGAAACATGTTTTTTGCAGTCACAGAGCTGAGAAATAAATTTTTTGGTACTTCTGCAGAATCTGTTAATGCTGACAGAAGAAAGACTGCATGCGATATGGTAGGATGGGCACTCAGAGAAAGAACAGTGTGCAAAGGATCCAGAGTTTTCAAAATAACATGCAAAAGCATGTAAAGGATTTAGAATTCACCCCTGTTACCCATACGAGCTGTCCTCAGGTTTTGTCTGGCATATCCCCCACCGCACACTTGGGCACACCAAGCTCCGTGGTCATGGCCCATCCCAGCTTTGGGCTGGGAGGCACATTCCTAGAAATGCCCTTTTTTTCCCCTCAGCACAGAAACTGCAGTCTTCTTCCACCAAAACTGTGCTGTTTGCTGACCAAGAGGGGATGCGCCCATAGAGTTACTTCCTGGAGATGTGACTGACTGCTTAAAACCTTGCTGACACTGAAATACAGCAGCAGAGACATCAATCCTGGGCAGAAAGGTCCTGTTCACAAGCCCCTTGATCTCACACAGCCTCCACCTCCAGCCCAGAGCCAAGCAAGCACTTCCCAGGTACATGGCATGAAGCAGAAAGTATGGCTTTTCATGTGAAGTCTCAAAAACCAGCATTCTCCTTCACTGCAGATCTTGTCTCTGCTGTCACAAAAGGCTGAATCCGTGCTGAGACGGTGCCAGCAGCCCTGCTCTGCTGTTCTAACTAGTTGGGAAATATCTCAGGAGGCTCCCACCTTCCCCAAAAGGTCCTTCACAAGATGTCACCCACCCAGCACAAGGAAACACAAAAGGCAGCTTTTTCCTGTTGGATTTAGGTCACTCCTAACAGCTGAGAGGTGTTTGTGTAATGTCTCCAGGGCATTATCACAGACTGGATCTTTGCTATTCAAGATATAGTACTGATACCCCAATCCTGATGCTATGGAGCCATTTGTGGCCATCCCAACTTCTTCATACCTTCAATACCACACCGCTTCATTGTCCCAGAGCAGGGATGGCTGAAGCGAGGCAGGACAGGCACACAAAGCAGGGAACCCTGCAAAATCTGCAGACAGGGAGCAAAACGTGGAACCATCGAAGTGCTGCTGAAGTGACATGGTCAGTAATGCTAGTCTGAAGGGCACAAGACGTAACAGGTCACAGACACGACAGGATCACCAGAACCACAAACCCTGGCACTGGTCTTGCTGCAAACAGGGAAAGGATAATTCAAGGAACTCCCCAAAAACCTGCTTTGCCAAAGACATCTCTCTGCCTACCACAACTTTTCAGCAGGACTATGATCCTTTTCCTTCAGCAGGACTATGATCCTGTTCCATAAGGAACACCCACCCAGCCCAGATCAAAGGAACCGGACTCCAGCTCAAAGCATGCAGTGCTTCAGCCTGGTTGTCAATTTGCCTGGTGGCTCCTTGCACAGTTTAAGCACACCCTTGACAGCACCAGGAGGATTGCAGCCCTTAGGGGAAACATCGCAGCTTGGAAAAGTGCAGACTGGCAACTCTTTAGGAGGAGTAGGTAGGCATCACATCGGTGGTGATTCAGAGCTACCCTACTTCTAACCACGTGTGACTCATCCCAGCTTCACTGCAGAGGCACCACACGGTGTGACTAAACCAGCTCAAAATTTGTGTATGTATAATTTTTAAATACATATACACACCCACATGTGTATATACACACACATACATGCATGTACATACCCATAAAGTGATTTCCATTTTTTCCCATATGCAAATGAGAGAAACTTAAGCTCTGGAATTAATAAATAATTATGAACAACTGAGCTCCTGGGCTACAGAAAGAGCTCTTCTCCCCACGTGGCTCCTGAATTTGTGTATTACTCGAGGCTCTGAGCCCACCAGTGCTCCCCCATTTCCTGTGTGAGACCCCATGGGATGGCCACCATGCCATTCCCTTTCCTTTGCACAGAGGGGACACCTGGAGGAAGGGAGGAACCTGGATGTTCCTCACCAAGTGAGGGACAGAGAAGACAACTGGAAAGACGCCTGGCAGGTCCCAGCCCAGTGCTCAGCCAGTATACTGCTGCTGGTAGCGCAGGTTGAGCTCACGCAGCTCCCTTTCCCGAACCCGTCGCGACTTGTTGGATTTGGTGGAACGGCTGGAGCGGGTGGACTGCGCCGACTTGGTGCTCTGGCAGCGGGAAGATGCCCTCTTGAGAAGGTTTTGTGAGATGGAACGGTGTAGATTCTTCATGGAGGAAGAGGCTGCCATGCTGACCACCCAAGGGTGCTTCAGGGCCTGGAGGGCTGTCATCCTGTCACTGGGGTCCACCGTGAGTAGCCGATCGATGAAATCCTTGGCCAGGTTGGATACACTGGGCCAGGGCTGAAACACAAAAGAGATTATTAGAATGAAACATCCCAGCATGGTTTCACTGATTATTTAATTCCTTCCATCCCCAGGGGTGCTTTGGGGCATCTTACTTCCTCCGTTCTCACTTTCATCCTCAAGTCTTCCAAATCTGCCCAAGGCAAAGGAGAAACAATTACTTCAAGAGACTATCAGGGGGAGAGGCTGAATTAGTGTGAAAGCTCTACATGTTCATTATGTACAGTGTGGACCCACCAAGCAGCAGGGCTCAGGTGCCCAGCCTGACCAGTAGCTGACCCTGGAACCCCATCTTCCCAGTTGCCTTGAGCTTACAAGCACCTACAAACACACACAAGCAGTCTCAGTCAACTTCAGATTCAATCATCTCTCCAGCAGTTGGCTAGTCCCTCTGGTCACCAGACCCTCCTGTGGTCATTGCCCTCAGAGACACACACATAGGGATGGTGAACATACTTGGAGGGATGGGAGGACATCCAGAGGGATCCAAGACAGGCTGGAGAGGTGGACCCATGCCAACCTCATGAAGTTCAACAAGACTAAGTGCAGGGTCCTGAACTGGGCCGAGGCTACCCCAAGCACAAATCCAGGCTTGGGATAGAGTGGACTGAGAGCAGCCCTGAGGAGAAGAACTTGGAGGTGTCAGTGGATGAGAAGCTTCACCTGCCCAGCAATGTGCACTGGCAGCCCAGAAAGCCCACTGCATCCTGGGCTGCATCCCCAGCCACGTGGCCAAGGGGGGACAAGCTGAGGTTCTGCCCCTTAGCTCCACTCTGGGGAGACTCCCTTGCAGTTCTGTCTCCAGCCTGGACCCACCAACATCAGAAAGACATGGACCTGTTGGAGCGGGGCCACAGGAAGCCACAGAGATGCTGTGAGGGCTGGAGCCCCTTTGCTGTAAGGACAGGCTGAAAGAGTTTAATTTCTGCCAAAATATCACATTTGCAGTAATGTGAGAAGTGAAAATGTCTCCTGTAGCACACGGTGAAGGTTGGATTGTGGTCAAAGCCAGGAAGAAAACCATGGCTGTAAGAGAGGAGTGTAGGAGGCAGTGTGGTTAGCTGAAAAAATCAAGTGTTGAATGGACCCAGGCAAGGCTTCTGCAGTCACTGGGTGTTGTGGAGCCTCACTCCTCCTGGAACCACCAATTCTGAATACTTCAAGCACATGGAAGCCCCATCCCCATTAAAAGAAGCCTGAGCAGATTCTGGTAATGAAGTGAAGATTTCGATACAATAATTAAGGTCATGTACAAACACATGTGTAATTGAGCGGAAACAACACGTGTGGTTCAAAAAGAAAAAGGCTGCTATTCTGTGTCTTTCATTCTTCTCTTCCTTTGGCAAGGAAAAAAAGAACCCAACTATTTTAAAATTCAGGGTCCACCAACCATACAGCCAGATATAATGCCCTTTTCTTGTGCAAAAGGTATAAAAAGGTATGTCCTGATTCATTTGACATCTGCAATCTATTGCTCTAGAAGGCAATTTTCTCTTTCAAAAGACTCAAAGGCACCAAGCAAGAGAGCTAATCCATGGGAGGAATTTATAACAAAAGGTGGGATGTTCCCAGAGTTACAGCCCAGCTCCCAAACCCAGACTACAGACAGTTCGTGATATGGCCAGGAAAGATGAACTTAAGCTCAGGAACCCACTGTGAGGATGCTCAGGAAACTGGAAGTCTTATTTCACAAGCAATGACTAGAACATTTTGACTTATTCAGCTTGGCTAAAGAGGGATATATGATCACTGGCAATAGCTGTGCAAGAGAAGAGAGTGAAACTGATATAACTACTTGTTATAATGAAAATACTGTTATAAGAATAAAAAACATATAAATATTCCTGAACACATTCAGGGCAGAAAACCTTAAGAGCCAGAGGGCTCAGGAAGGAAGCAGAGGCTCCTCTTGCAAACCAGAAAACAATTCTGTGCTTTGAAACCAGATCCTCCCCACCATGTTTCAAGAAAAAAATCAGTTAACAAAAAGCTCTTAAAATTCAAGCTTTTCAGTCCACAGCTTTCAAATATAACTAGTTTGTCATGACCTGCCTTAAATCACTTTTTCTGAGCTGATGAAACACATCTTGATAATGAAAGGTAAGAAAAAAATCAGGCAATTATTAGACTAGAGCAGGGACAATCTTTGATCAGAGACTCTTTAAAGTGTTTATTTATAAAGAGGATGAAATAGCAAAAAAGCTTTCCAAATGTAGCAAAATCCACAATAAAGTTTACAATTGCAACTGAACATACTAATTTGTTTTGCAGAACTTGGGACCCTTCCGAGAACTCAGTCCTTCTGCTATTTACAACAACAGAACCAAGAAGCTGAGTCTGCTGCTGCCACAGGGAGACATAAATCGCATTTCAAACCCACAGACTTCTACCAGCCTTCTGGAAAAGGTGTTTCTTTCATTAAATGACAGTGAGATGAATCAACCTGTATGATTTAGTCATTATTGGCATGATGTCAGACAATACCAGGGTCATACCGTACATCAACTGGCAGGTCAAGACTCCACCTTTTAAAGTCCGGATCTCTGGTTACAGACACCTTTGGCTTCCATGGATGGACGGATGCAAACAAAACCCAGAAACACAGTTTTGCCTCCACTCTTACCAGGATTGCCTCCAAAAACTGTTTTCTATAGGTGTTTTTTTTTTTACTTATGTATCAGCTATTCATACAGTAAAAATCATCACTATCTGCCTAAGCCTGATTAAACTCCCATCACTTCCTGTTCTCCTCCCAGCAGACAGAGCTCACTGATCTCATTTTATGCTCTCCAACTAATGCTCACTAGATGTCCAAGCTGACAATGTGTCTATTCAATTTACCGACTTTAACTCAAAGTGACAGTAAATGCTGGTGACAATTCTACTCTCCTTGCAGTGGTAAGTTTTTAAAAACTCTTTATTACTATCTTCATTACTTTAACCAGCAACTGAGAGGACTCAGGTATCTTGAAACAGCGTTTCTCCACTCAAAATGGAGAAAACACATTCACGTTTTACCTTTCTGAATACTGTCCCTCATGGGGGTCCAATCATGCCAGGATGTCCATCCTCTTTTTTTTAACCTAAATCCAAAGAGATGCACTCAAAAGAAAAATACTCAAGGACTGAGACAATAA
This sequence comes from Pedionomus torquatus, assembly GCA_013398155.1. Taxonomy (NCBI): domain Eukaryota; kingdom Metazoa; phylum Chordata; class Aves; order Charadriiformes; family Pedionomidae; genus Pedionomus; species Pedionomus torquatus. The sequence goes on along the minus strand of VZRU01009431.1, from coordinate 14,903 downwards.
CACTTTTCTTGGAAATACATCTTCAGGACATGGAGGAAAGATTATTTCCTTTGGCTGCTGTCAGTGACTGCACAGATGTGGAAGTTGAGGCAACCTCAGAGCTATTTCACTGTTCAGACATATTCAAAATTCAGCCAACTGATGGCAGCACAACAGAGAGCAGCAGATTCTGCAGGGTAAAATAAGCCTCTAAACACCAGGAAGAATAAACTCCAAACAAAAGCAAATTTGATTTCTCATTATTCCAATTACTGTAGCTGCACCACAAGCATTGAGTACAGAGTATTCACAATTAGATTTTTCCTCTGGTCAGCAAACACAAACCAGTTTATTGATCTGTTTACGCAGCTGGGGGGTTCATTTGCTGCACTAAACACATCCTTGGGTTTATTTCACTGAAGCCTTTTTTTAAAAAATACAGAAGACTACATTCTACTGAAGCACTGAGTGGAATGAATTTAGCAATTTTCAATCCCATTCCCTGGAGAAACTTATCCAGAAACCTTGCATCAGTTGGCAAAACAGTGACTTTAAATTAGCAAACCCCTGGGAACGCTCCCAATGAATCCTGCAAGGCAGCAGCAGGAGTCTGAGTAAGGGCTGAGAAGGTCAACGCTGGTATGCTTGGCAACCACCAGGAAGGACATGAGGGCAAGACACAAGGTGCACTCACACGACAGGATTTAAGCAATCAAGAGGAGATCCTGCTCCTCTGAGAACCAGAGAATGGCTTGGGAGGAAAATACTCCCATCCAGTGGCCACAAAGCATTGCATCAGCTGAGCCGCATCAGAGAGCCTTGCCTTTGCTCTTGTGGCACAAAAATGAAAAGAAGTCACCAATACTCGTTCACCATGCCCCTCTGTTCCTCTATGAACTGACTGCAAGCGTAATGCGGTTTTAGTGTAACTTTTGTGGCACTCCCTCTGTTAGACTGCATTCCTCCAGAAGGGAAAGATACTGCAGTAGTTCCAGTGTCTTTCTGTATATCTTTAGAAAAAGTAGAGTAGCCATATTGTGAGCAGAACCTCAGCTGTGCTTGCCAAACATCACTGACACCTCCTACAGGACACTAACTCTTCAAACAACTGCAACAAAGTCCTCTGTCTAGGAAGCTGTTGCAAAACTCATCTCACAAACCCCATTTCTCATGAAACAAACACTGGATACAGACTACTTTAATGCTGGAGACTATTGGTCTGTTGGAAGACTGAACAACTTCTGGACAGTAATGGCTGTAACTCCAGAATTTAGCAGAATGGTTAAAATTTGATCCAGCATAGTTGGGGGGGGGGGGGGGGGGGGGGGGGAANGAGGTCATGCTCCCCCTCTGCCCTGCCCTGGTGAGGCTGCATCTGGAACACTGGGTCCAGTTCTGGGCTCCCCAGTTCCAGAAGAACAGGGAACTACTGGAGAGAGTCCAGCAGAGGCTATGAAGATGATGTGGGACTGGAGCATCTCTCTGCTAAGGAAAGGCTGGGAGCCCTCGGGCTGTTCAGGCTGGAGAAGAGCAGACTGAGAGGGGACATCATCAATGCTGAGCAATAGCTCAGGACAGGTGTCAAGAAGATGGGGCCAGACTTTTCTCAGTGGTGCCTGGTGACAGGACAAGGGGCAACAGGCACAAATTGGAACACAGGAAATTCCGTCTCAGCATGGGGAAACACTTCTTTCCTTTGAGGGTGGCAGAGCCCTGGAACAGGCTGCCCAGAGAGGGTGTGGAGCCTCCTTCTCTGGAGATATTCCAAACCTACCTGGGTGCATTCCTGTCCAGTCTGCTTTGGGTGACTCTGCTCTGGCAGGGGTTGAACCAGATGATCTTCAGAGGTCCCTTCTGACCCAGACCATTCTGTGATTCTGTGAATAGCTCATCCTAAAGCAGAAATAACAAGGGTCCCTGCAAACACCACAGGAAACTACAGCACACCTTTACTCCGACGTGCAGGCTCAGCAGCATGGGAAGGAAGATGTCTTGTCATCATTTTGTTCTCCTTTATCATCAAGACGCACTGGTGAAGACTTACCAGCTCAGCCTTACAGGACAGGAACTCTAAGGTTCTCTCCCATCTGTTACTCAGGCAGGAGCAGGACTAATGGATTTCTGAGATCATAAGAGATGAGATGCAATAAAGCCTAGTACCACTGTAAGCTGTAAAGGATCCTTAAATTCAAACAAACCAAAAAAACCTCCCACCAAAACCACACCCTACCTACAAACCTTCAGGCACAAGGAGATCCCTAGGAGGCAGGAGAGACTGCTGAACTTTCTCTAGTGACCGCAAGGATATTTGAAACAGAAGACCAGCAATTAGTTACTCCTGAGCTTTGAGATGAGCTATGCAGTTGTCCATTCCTCACTTCTATATTTCATGTAGAGTTATCGCATTCAACCACAGAATCCAAGAGGTCAAGAAGGCTCTCAGGAAGAGGGATATCATATGTCTAAGAACTGCAGTTATTGGCAAAAATCACTCCTCATCAGACTGCATTCCTCCAGGCCCAGGTGACACCCTGCACCTTCACAGATAACCTCAGAGTACCATCAGGGTCACTCTGATGCTCAAACTTCAAAGTCTCATTGTGCTTTCACTGCCACGTGGAACTGGGAATGAAGTCTGAGATGGCATCAGGCAAATGTCATACAGACCCATTTTATTACAGGTAACCTGCTTGAGCCTGACTATAGCATTTTCCAAGCTATCAGCAACTTCCCCCTCACCACCTGAGAGGTCTTCTTGGCACCACAGACACAGCACTCAGTGCACAAACCAACACACACTGCAGCTCCTTGGCATTTTCCCTAGAGACACAAGAGAATCTTCTGGTTAGTCCTGGGCAAATAAAAGCAGTAGCAGTCATCTGACTTCCGAGCTTTTTAGTCTTGACAGTACCCACTGAAGGAAAATCACATATTGATTTCCCAATCCCTACCCAAGTTCAATGTTGTTTTCAGAAGAACTGACATGAGCTCTGATGACAATGTTACGGGGAAGGTGAGGGACACCCAGAACCGCAAAGACCTAAACCCCCCCTTGCCAGTTGGTCTTCACAAAAACATGAAGCACAAGGCATGTTATCACAGCTGCTTTTAGGTCAAAAATACTGTATCCCAGCCTCATTGATTCCTAGGAAGAGTCTGAACAAGTGCTGGAGAAGCCTCAAAGCACCAAGGAGAATGAGGAGGTCTACAGTAGCACACAGGTTTTTGCCAGGTTCACCTACAGAAAACCATCAGATGGCTACTTTGAAGTTTTACAAGACAAAAAAAGATTTATTGGGAATGAGCCTTTCCCAGCAGACAGACTGGGTTGAACATGTCCAATTGGTCAGAAGGACCAAGGGCCTTTGTGCTCTTATCACTGTTAAAATGCCACGGAAGATGACTGTCTTCGATGCTCATTCCCATTTTGATGCTGCTCTTTCCATCGTGCCAACACAGACAGTTTTGCTGGTGCAACCAAAGTGAGTCAAATCAGGAAGCTCCTGTTAATTTTTCTGCCATGGTTTTCAGCCACTGCTCCTTGGCACGATTCACCTGATGACTGAAGAAGCAGCCACATCAGCTTAAGCGAGCAACCATGACAAAGTCCAGAATTAGCATCACTTTAACTGAGTGTAAAACCTGTGCCACAGTTGGTCTTACAGCCTCTGTGACAATGGGAGAAACCCCTGCAGTGGAGATTTACAGCTCTGGCCCCTCAGGAATGACAGCTGCTGCTCCTGAGATGCACCTGCGTGTCCTACCAAAGCACCTCCTCAACTTCTAAGCTGCATAAACCACAGGGCTTCTTGCTGATCTGCAGCTTCAGTCCTGCTGGATAATAAACCCAGGGAAAAGTGGACTCATTTACAATGCCTTAAAGAGCTTTCAAGTGTGCTGTGTTTTATTCAGACTCAGGCTCTGAGCCTGGAGGAGGAAAAGCAAGAGATCCTCCTCTGAGTGTCTCTTAGGCTGGGTGATTGCATACAGCCCTCTGTGATTAAATCTCATTGCTACCCCTGCACATTATTCACATCAGCATAAAAGCTATTGAGGCGCCATCCACACTGGCATGCGAGTAACAAACAATGCCTTATTCTCTGCTTTGAACCACCAACCCACCTCTTTCATGCACAGCTGAAGTGAGCGTGGACCTGGCGAGTGCCGGCAAAGAGCTCTGACACAAGCACCTGAAATAAAACACCGAGTTTTAAAACAAGCCTCTCACCCAGCTAAACCCACCCCATGTATTTTTGATACCAGAGCAGAGTCCCTGGATTTTCAGGGCGGATTTTCATTACCAGAGCAGAGCCCCTGTGATGCTGCTGTCAAGCAGTCACCAAAGCCCACACTGCAAACAAGCTACCAACATAAGCGTTTTATGCTGGCTTTTTATTTGTTTTTACCCTAAAATACACACCAAAGGTGCTTCTGATCTGTCTTCCTGTTGGATGCTAGTTCTTTCAAATATTTCTATTGCTTTCAGGCTTCTAAGTTACTTTTTTTTTTTTTTAACTCTAAGTATTTATTTTTAAATCAGATTTTAGAAGTCTAGATTCTAGCAGGGCATCCTCCTGCAGATACACAGTCATACCCCTATGAGGACAGGCCATGCACACATCATTCCTCAAGAAGGTTAAAGACCAATCCTGACCTCAGCAGGCAGAATTGTTAATATAAAGGAGTTTGTTCAGGATGTTCACTACGTGCATCCTTCTCGCCCTGCAGAACCCACGTGGGATGCAAAGCTCACACCAGCCACACTCATTCTCTAGATACATGTGGCCATGCTACCACTTGCAATCATGTATTTGTCCCCCTATACATCTCCACTCTGTGTTCACCGACTGCTGCTGTTTGCAGTTCCACTAAAGACATCCAGACCATTAAAAAACATTACAAGAAAGTCAATCTGAACACAGGTGGTACCCAGGTATCACAGATATGAGCAGCAAAAGTATTTTTTAATTATTTTTTTTTCCCACAAAAATGACTTATTCTAACGCGTGTATGGTGCTGGAGGCAGAGCACATCTCTCCATCTTCTACCATTTTTCAGAGTAGTTGCATTTTAAGATTCCTATGACTTTGAATAGACAAGTGACATGCTGTTGGTTTTTAAAAATAAATTAATTGAAAGTCCCCAAGTACTCTCTGTGTTGCCATCTTTCAGACATTCAGGCTAACTTAGCTGTTTTGCCTAATTTAGGAGGTTCCCCATATGATTTCAGAAAACAGGAACTGTCAACTCCAAAGCAGCAGGTTGGTGACAGCAACTGTGAGACATCACTAGGATGGCGCCGGGGTTCCGGGGACTACAGGCTGGTGCTGTCCTGGGCATCCTTCAGCCCACCAACTGCAAAGAGGTGATCAAAACCAACCTGTTGGTTTGGTGATCAAAACCAACCTCTGGAAGAGAGCTGGAACAAAAAGTTTCCCCTGAAAAGCTGTAATGTGCTGAAGTCTGCGCAGGACAGGTTCCCAAGCATTCAGTATTAATATGTTGATGTGGGCAGGAGGAATAAAGGAAGGATGAAAGAGAAAAATACAACAGCCCTTTAATAATCCACAGCATTATAAGTATGCACAGCCATCTGGTGCTGTGAACTTCCATAACCCAGCTTTTCAAATGGAAATAGCCAGCTGATTCTCCCTGTACAAGTACTGAGTATTCAGCTAGAATAGTGTGGTAAAATTACAGCAGCTACAAAAAACAATAAACACAAAGCTTTTCTCTACAGCCGGGGACAGCTCTTTGACTGTAATGCCGAATAACTGGCATATTAAATTGGGGTAATACCACACTTAAAAATGTGGATCATTTCAAATCCACCTCTTAAAAATGTGGCAGCAAGTTAGAGCTGGACACAGAGGACTTGAACTTTGACTGAGAAACAGGATATTTAGAAAGCTCTGGGTCAAGAGACCCGGACTCTGAAGGATACAGGTGAAAAGACAAGATCACTGTGTACAGACAGTAGAGATCACCACCAAAAGGACAGGCAAGGGAAAGAGTCAGACATTTCCAAAGGTATTGCCATAATACCATTTCACAGCAGTATTTGCAGTAACCAAATTAGGAAAAACCTTTCCCAATCTGCTCATAACATCTGGGTATCCTGATACCTTCAGGATAACGTTTTTATTCTCAAAAGGAAAATTCAATTTTTTATCTGAATGTTGGTCTCTCATTGTGAATTATTACCTCAAGAGATATATTGGCTAAGAACTGGAACTGAAGCTAATAGGCATTTCTATGTACCAGCTCTTAGTAACAGCTTAACTAAGGAATGGTGGTCCCTGACACGGAGGAAGAATCTTTCCCAGTGAGGAGGTATATCTGATTAGTGCAGCAGGGGGGTGAATCAATAAGTTTATAATCTAGATAATGCACACACTCCCTCCCACAGGCTCCAAGCTGTCGATGCACAAGCCCTTGGTGCTTACAAGAGAAGGAACAAGGGGGAGTAAATCCAAAGACGGTCTTAGGTGCCAGTCCAGCCATGCTGTCCTTCCCATCTGTCACTAGCTCTCCTCAGCTGCTTGGGGCTCCTTTAACCTCCCTGAGCCCAGGCACTAAGGGCAGCACATGGATGAGCAGCTCTGCTGAAAACATTAGCAGTGCCCTGGCTTTGCTGCCTACCTTGTCCTTCCTTTCTTCCTTAAATCCACCATTTAATTTAATCAGAATCCAACCCAGGCATGGGTCAGAGGAGGTGAAACACCCTTTCTTCTGTCCAAGCATTTCCTAAAAGCCCAGGTTTAGGTATTTAAGTGCTTCCCAAATTAGGCTGGTAAAGCCCAACCCAATGGCATTCCTGTTTCTCTCCCAGAAAGTGCTGGTTTGCATAGGCAAGGTAGGTATCAACTATTGCTGCTGTGAAAATTTTAAAGTTCATAAAATACCGGGAGACAGTAAAAGTAGGTTTGCTTGGTCTAACGCAGCTCAGTCCTGGGTGATTCTTTTACAGTTGTCTTTCCTGGCACAATTTGGGAAGTTCTTGTTAGAATCCAGAACAGGACAACTGTTACTGATCCCGCTTCATCACATTTCTCCTTAATATCTTCTCATCCTCTTTCAGCATCCAAGCTATTCAGTGAAGGAGACAGAGATCCTGCTGAACAACAAAGTATGTAATTGAAACTGCACCAAACTGCATATATACAAGAAGAAAAATAACAAAATAGCAACAACAACTCAAACTTCCCTAGCTTACATATTCCTATTTTGGCAGCTATAGTCTTATATTAATATGATTTTTTCCCCCTGCTATATCCTACCCGGTTGTTTCCTACATTGTTGTGTTTTTTTTCTCTAAAAAGAAAACCAGAAGTTTTCAGTTTGATAGATGGAATCATACTAACTACTGTTGAGGCTGGCCACCCCCGAGTTGAAGGAGGATGTAGAGAAGATCCAGGTGAGGGCTGCCAAGACGGTCAGGGGTTGGTGGCACATGGACTGCAAGGAGGGGTAAAAGAAACTGGGCTGGTTCATTTTGGCAAAGAGAAGCCTAAGGATGATCTAACAGCAGATTACATGTATCTGGAAGAAATTAGAAGGATTACAGGGCCACACAGCAGGTTCAAATAAGATGACAGGCAACAGGGAGAAGCTGCACTTTTAGAGGTTAATATCAGGAAACACCAAGGGGAAAAATAAAATACTGGTGGAGGTCACCAGGGAGGTGAGGGATCTCCTTCCTGACCCCAGTTGGTACCGGCATGTCCCCTCCAAGGCAGCAGCACATCCCTCCTTTCTACCCTCACTGCTGCCCAGACTCCATCCCACAGGCTTGATAGGTACAAACGTGCCATAAATTTATTTATTTCAGAAATAAACGTGCTGATCAGCTCTCTAGATAGACTTGGACTGATATTTAATTAACTTTCCAGTGGCAAGGATGTGAATTTATTTCCCTCTCCTACTAAGCCACTGACATTTATGGAATCACAGAAACTTCAGGCCTTTGAATCCTCCACATTGCTCAAACTGGGCTGAAACAGACCTCAGAAGTTAAACAGTTAATTGTGGGAGACTGAAAGATGATAGCACAGTTCCATAAACTTTGCTTCCTTGAGAAATCAAGGTGAAAACAAGGCTGCAACGGACATCCAGGGATCATCCAATCCATCCCACAGTCCCCAAAGGACCTACCACAGAGACACGATTCCTGATCAATGACCCCTAACTTGTTCTTCCAGACAGCTTCAGCAATCCTCCAGGAAAGGTTTTTTCAGAAGAGGGACACATGCACCCAGAATCACATACTATGATTCTGTGACACACTCATGTTGGAAAAAGTCTGATGTGAACCTTTCCGAGTGCAATTTAAGGCTCTTGCTTGACATAAACTGGAAAAGAGATTTTTTCCCCTCTTCCAAGCAGACTTGTGCGTATTTGCAAACTGCTATGACAACACCTTCTCTAGGCCAAAGAGCCAAAAATATTTCGGTCTTCCAGAGACTGTGGGATTTTTGATTCATGATTGTTTTTCTTGATTTTCTGTCAAGTCTCTCTGCTTGGCCCACAGTGTTTTTGAAGTTCACTGCCCAGAAGTGTCAGAGCTCCAGCCACCAAATGCAGAATCATTACACCACATGCAGCATGTCTTTCTCTTTCTATGTGCCATTAAATTAATCTTTTTTCACCCGTGCAATATTGCTGTCTCACTTAATAGTTTTTGTGATTCATGGAGAGGTCCTTTTCTGAGAAGCCAACATCTCCTAATCTTCTGTTCTTTACTCATTATTTTGCACTTGCTTACTCTTATTTTTTTGTAAAATTTGCACCTGCTGTTGAATTGCCCAAATTTGTTAGGGACATCTGGAATTCAATGCACTTTACAGCCCTTCTGAGTCAATGTCATCTCCAAATATAATGAATGTGAACGTAACCTCCCTCCCTCAGCTGGGTTAATCAATAAAGCCCCAAATACCACTGCATCTTTGGCAGTTTCTAGAGAACCACACTCACTACATATTCCACTTTGATGAGCTGACGGTGAGTAAACACCAATTTTAACACAACAAGTTTGGGGAAATACTAGATTTGGTCCCCAGGCTCTCCCTGCATCACCTGTGGCAGATTTGGAAAGCGACATACATCAGAGTCTGACTGCTGGCTTCTGTCCTCGGAAAGCTCAGAGAACGTTTTTTTTTTTCCTTGCTTCTAGGCAAAGAAGTTTTGCTTAGCAGGAAAGGCAGATGAGGACAAAGTGATTTGTAGCACTAAGTGAATAAACATTGTTTCTCCTCATGCCAACCCCTTGTCTCCCGCAGCATTTCTCACCCATTGCCACAGAGGGTAGAAGCTGATGCAGAGGACACGTGACACAACACTGCTTGTCCAAAGCCAGAGAAAGGAGAGGGCTCCCTGCTTCCAGAAGAGGAGGAACACTTCACATCCTGCCCTTCCTTTGCCTGCAGACGTGAGTAATTCACCATCTCCATTTGTTAACTGCAGTTATTGCACTCATTGGCTTTACACACACAAGGTTTCCAAAGCAAAGCTGTCAGTCCTGCAGCATGTCTCCAAATAGGAATTTTTCGGAGACCATGGAACACCTTCACAAAATAGCTAAAGACTCCCCCAATGCTGGATCCATCCTTGCTAAACCCCAGGGCCAAACAGGGGAGGTACCAGAACTCCTATGAATTTTGGAAGACAAATGACTTGATATTCTCACCCAAGAGCCCAGCTAATTTTCTTCCATTTTGCAATATCAGCCTCTTAAGCAAAAAGGTAGCTTAAGAATTCCACCATGAATTCCTGAAGCTTGTAAAGCTAAAAGGAAAAAAAAAAAAAAAAAGATATGGAGGACTAAGGGGAAAGAGATAAGAAACTCTAACTTAGACATTCCTGTCCGCATCTGATATAACAGTATGTAAAGTCATTTGAGTCATTTCAGCCATAATGAGAGATGTTTCATATGTCTGACCTGCATAAACATTCTCAAAATGATCCAACTGTGAAAAAAATCCCTTAGGAATTACTCTTCAGACACAGACAAAGATAGAGTGTATTTGTATTTTTCTTTTCTCGATTCTATTTTTTGTTAGGTACAGACTCAAACTCCCTGATTAACCAATGCAAGTGCCTGAAATGCTGGATGTATTTGATGTGCAGGGTGTATAATGCTGATAGAACTTCAGGGGCTGTGGACACACATCAGCTGCCATGTGTACACTGCACTAACAGCACGTGTTCCTCAATAGCCACCACCAGAACCTCCTGCCTTGCCTTGATTTGCCTGCCTGGCTCCTGTTTCACCAATCAACACTAATCTGCTGTATTAGTGAAAACTCTGTTTTCAGGAAAATCCATAAAAGCATCTACTTAAAAAACAAAGGTATTAGAAAACAGGCCTGGGATTTCTCTCTTGGCACCCCCTCGGGGGAAGCAGGGTGGTGAGAGCAGAGAAAAAGAGGAACCAGGCTGAAGCTCACACCCCAAAATTTGGTACTCAGATGCACCGCTCTTGGTTTGAGCCTCTTCTTCCAGCTCAGACCAACTAACCCATTTCTCCTTGTGTCTACCAGCATGAAATCTTCAACTGCAACTTGCAACTGCTATCTCGTTAGATTTAGGGATTTGAGGGTAAAAGATTAAAATTAGGTAAAGAGACTACCAAGAAAAATTCTGGGCTTAGGAAGCATCTTCTTAGCCATCCAACTCAGTATCAAAAGAAGCTCCCAAAACAGTTTTGGCAGCCGAAAAGAGATTTTAACTACCTGAAATCAAAATCTTGACTTCCTATCTATGCCACATATGCTGGCTAAATCCTCCTGTGTCTTGTCCCAGGGCAGGAGCATGCTGTAACTGCAGGGGAAGTCCCACATTATGGTCAGAGGAAACCTGAGCCAACTTTCAACTGCACCTTGTTCCAAATACATCACGTTCAACCCTGCCTCTCTCTAAGGCAGGGGCAATTACAGGCCACAAAAGTATTTGCAGCAAGGTGTGTGCTTAAAGCCCTTCTTTGGATAACTTAGTTTTAATTAAAACTAGCTTTTAACCTGCAGCTGGGGAACAGCTGCTGGAACTACAGCCCAGTGCCAGCTCTTCAAAACCTCAAGGTCTGATGCTCAGTCGGAAGCCAGGAAGATGCTGCAGTTTTCTCCAGAGTGCAATGAATTTGCAGCCCCCTCCAAGCCCCCCTTTAAAAATGTTTTACAGGCACCAGTTAGGGTTCCCTGTGCCACTGGAATAGCACTGCTCTTCTAGTTTCATACTTCCACATCATATTCTGGAGCCATATCACTACCAAGTCTTCAAGACACCACATCTAGCAAATCCAGCTGAAACAGTTTAAGATGTCACCCCCACCCTAGGACTTGCTGTGACAAACTCCCCTGTGTATGACAGCAAGGACAAGAAGACAGCGAGTGCTTGCGCCCTGGTCCTGAGTCACATCCACCTCCAGGAGCAGCTGAACTTCAAAACCGTCTTTGCCTGGCAGTGCAGGCTCCCGCCCCATTGCAATGGTCTCAAACCAAGGGGAGAGGGGAAGAGCTGTTGCATTTATAAAGCAAAGGGATTAAATCAGCCAAAAATAAAAGAGGAAACTACCCAGCCCAGTTTCAGGGAACTATATGGGTCACAGACATCAATGGCAGTTTATAGTTTAAATCCTTTCTGTTAATAATTTATATTCTGCACAGAGGCAGCTTAATATTCTTTTCCTACCATACCAATGTCCCTTTATCCCTATGTCCTTAATTCTGCAGAAGTAGTATTCCACCATTAACAGGATTTTATAGGGCCTAGAGATACAAAAATGAAAATATAATACATCAAATCACAGCATTATCACAAGTCTTCCCTTGACTCCAGCCTTCCTCCACTCTTACACTAATTACACGCCATACGCTGTGCATCACTTCCCAAAACGCAGTCATTCAGCCAAAAATCTTTACCAAAATGCTCAGCTGCTGCCTTTCACCCCGCCTTGAACCTGCGGGTGCTCCTGGTACAGAGTGCAGCCCCAGGGACATGAGGCAGTGGATGAAATTACTGGGAAAAAAAACATTCCTCTTCTCCACAGTGATTTACTCCCTCCATTCTCTGTTTCTAGAGGCTTGCAAGCTCAGACAGAGTTTACTCCTTGGTCTCATCTACTGAATACACCAATATAAATCGGAGCATTACAATCCAAACAAGCCACCACAGTGACACGTGTCTCCATCTCATTGTTTCAGTAGATGCTTCCAGCCACAGAAACAGCAAACCCAACCTAAGGGACAGTCAGACCAACTCACCAGTCGCAAGGTACCAACTCAAAATTCACTGACCCGGTGACACACACAATTCTGTCACATATGAACTCTTAAGAGGGTGTTGCAGACTGTAGCTGTATGGAAATGAAAGACTTATGCAGAGAAAGATCACCCCTCTTCTTGCTTACCCTGCCCTAGGGTTTGTGAGTTGCAACATAAACTGAATAACATAGTTATAAAGGAAAAAAGGAATGATTTGGAGAAAGGTCCTTGCAACGTAACAATTCCATTAGAGGAAACAGCCCTCAAAAAAAAAAAAAAAACCAAGATGAAGAGTGAAGTGCAATTGATTTTTAAATGCATGTATTGGTTTCAAAGCCCTTTCACTTAAAAAGATGTTTCTTCACCTATAAACAAAGCATTTCTTCAATACAGCACAAAGTTTTTTGGCAGTGTGGTCACCAACACGTGCAGTAGGATGGAGGATTTTCCAGATTTTAACTGAGCTTATCATGTTTCACAGTGTAAGATGTTCCAGTCCCGTAGCAGGAGAGATTTGGACAAACACTTCAGCTCTTGGATATGTATAGAGCAACGCAAATCCACCTGTACTCAGTCCCGCTCAACCAGTGCATTAACAGAAAAGAGCAGAAGCTAAGAAAAGTCCATTTATTGGGCTGGCCTCGATGTTTTGTGCGAGGAGAGGCACACTTTCATCCTCTTCAAGTGTCTCAGCTCTTCAAAGCAGAGCGCAGTGCCCTTTCCAGCAGAGAGCTATCTCGCCAGCTCTCGTTGCTCTACTTAAAAACCACCACCTTCTCACAGCCGTCTGAAATGCAAAAGCACATTCCTCTGTAAATTGATTTTTTTCTCCCTCCTTTTCCAGGCAAAGGGCTCAGTGATTTATATAGAAAAACCCAATTCTTCCTTACATGAGAAAAAAAAAACAAAACAAAACTAAGTTTTAGAAAGAAATGCATACATTTATCTAATAACAAAACTATTGTAAAACACTTCTACCATCTAATGTGGCTTACAGGAAAAAAATAGAGCAGCTGCTATAAGTAAAAAAAGTCTTTCTTCCCCCAGGACAGCTAAAACATGGCCCCAAAGACTCATATGATCATGCAAAAGAGCACTACAAATGTGTTTTAAAACCTTGCCTTCAGCTGCCCTGCCTGTTTTGCTTGTTATGCTGTATTTCAACAGTTGGAGACACTCAAAATATAGGAAGAGGAGCAAAAAATCAGTCACTTTGCTGGTTTGGAATTTCTCTTCTCTTCTAGCATGAAGACCAGAGGCCAAGGTGATGATCACACCTTGCAGGGCAAGAAGGAAGTGGCTTTGCAAGGAGCATCTCTCAGAGCCAAAGGCAGCAGAGACCACCAAGCAAAGGCATACATTGCGAAGGCAATAAATGGAAGACAAACAACAGATTCCCTGGCCTCTTGCAGCTACATGACTTTTTTATTTATTTTTTAATACAGGAGATGAAGGACCAACGGGAACATTAGAGGGCAGTGGTGCTCCTCTGTTTCTGGCAATTTTTTTATATCTGCTTTGAACGTTTTCCATGCTCTAGTCCAAATTCAGGATACTGCCCCTCTTAAACAGGAGATATGCCAGCAGGAAATCACCAGAGGGAGAGTTTCCCCCCTGCCTCCCCAGGGCAGTTCAAAAATAGTTGAATAACTGATTTCATTTGCATATCACATATTACACAAAGCCTTGTTATAAAATGAAGCTACAGTTATGAACTGCAGGTAAAAACCTGGACAAATTTCTGGGGCCAACAACGGATAAAATAGAAAATAAAGTTAATACATTATGAAAACTCTTTTTTTTTTCTAAACTGGTATTTTTATCTGAAGTGATTATAATTTTTGTCATCATCAAAACAATACAAGATGGATTTTTTTTTTAATTATATGTGTGTATGTAATTAATTCTAAGTGACGAGAAGTGCAAGCACACAGAACTGGCAGCCAGAACATCCCGCTGCAGCACCAAGGTAAAACTTCCTGTTCTTTAAAAAGTCACTTCCAAACTTTGAGCATGTTTGTTCTGTACTGACCGAACTCTCCTACAAAGGACTAGGGAGCATGGAAAGACACTTTCTGTGATATGCAAGTGTAACTTTTGCCTCTCCTAAAGGAAATCAGTTTCTACACTAAAGTACAAAGTGCAAAATAGAAATTTGGTCTTTTTCTCCCCTCCTCTGCAGATCTCTCCTGCTACACATTTCTACCTGCAACTTTTATAGGAAGGATGTTGCCAAGCAGGTTACCAACATTATTCTCTTTACTGTTTGTGCCTTTTTTAGTACAAATTCGCAATTTGTTAGAAAAACTTACCAGAGTTGTAATACAATCCCTGATTGGCCCCTTTGGAGAGGGACAGGTGATTCAGTAACCAGTTCCCACCTGAGCCAGAAGAAGCCTGTGTTCACGCTCTACCCCATCCTGTCTCAGAAAGTTGAAGAAAAGCAGGAAATTAATACTAAAAGTTGACAGGACTGTCATCTGTCTCCTCCATGCCCCATTGTAAGGTATTTAAGTGATTACAAGTCCTCCGCAGTTGGTTAACCCACCTCCACAAGGAGGGCAATTACAAAAATACTTTGGAAACACCCTGCACATGTACTTGGGGTAAGAACTCATGCTGGAAGCATCCATCCACTGGGGCGCAGATCATCTTTTCATCGCTCTC
>VZRU01009429.1:0-12983 GCA_013398155.1 Pedionomus torquatus | reverse complement strand
GGGGCGCAGGGATGCTGCGAGCGGTACCATCCCCATCCCCATCCCCCTCCAGACGCCTCGGTGGAGCTCGATGCAGCTGCACTGGCAATATTGGGTTTAGAAACCAAGCCCAGCCCTGTCTGTGCCGAGCAGTCCTGAAGGTTGTCAGTTTTGCTCCCTGACTGCACCCAAGGAAACACGATGCGAGATAAAAAAGCTTTCACAAAAAACCCACCAAAGCCTAAAGGGACTGGTTTGCCACGTCAGAGCCACGTCAGGAACGGTGCCCATTTGACGTAATCCTTTCAGCGCCAAAGAGAGATGAGGCTGTGAGTCCAAATGAACGACACCCTGGGACCAGGCAGGACCCAGAGTCAAACTGCCCCGGAGCTGGGTCCCGTCCCGGGTCTCAGGAGAGGTTTTCAGCTCTCGGTTTGAGCGAGCGGAGGCGGCTCCTGCTCTCCTGAGCACAGAGCGAGCCCGGGGGTCCCCAGCGCAGACGCCAACAGCGGTGACATCCCAAGCGTCCCAGAGAGACCAGCCCTGCAACAGCTGACCAGGAGAACCCAGCGTTTCGCTGCAAAGCATTGCCTCACGCGGCTGCGAAACAGCCAGGGACGCACCTCCAGAGGCGGCGGGGGCTGGCTTCACTAGAAAACCCCTTAAAAAATAAAACTCTGCAATAAGGAGATAGAGAATTTATCCGGAGGCTCGTCGCTTAGAGAGCAGCCCAGCGCCATCAATAACTGCCCGGTGCCGACATGAGGCTGTATATGTTTATTCATCGTCAGTAATTTTTGTACACAAGGCAAATATTAATAGCTGAAAGGCAATGCTGTTGGAGAGTATGTACAGAGCAATGTACAAGCGAGTGTAAGAGGCTTGAAACTATTAATCAATTTAACCGTTTTATAAAAAGGAAGTGATGCTTTTTTCTTCTAAGACCTCCCTTAGAAATAATTTATTGCCAATCTTAAACTAAAGCAAGGAGGAAAAAAAAAAAAATTTACAATAAAAAGTAGTCCCTGGAAAGTTTATAAAAAGTTAAACATATAAAATCGTAAGCCACAAACATTTATACAAAGCTAATACAAATCTTGGTTTTGTTAAAGATCTATGAGGTTGTTACAAAATATATTTTTACATAAAGGCTTCGGGTAAGGGAAGCTCTCACTGCTACTGGAAGCGCAGGAAAGCGCTTTTAAATAGTCTGCAATCCAACTTATTTTCAAGTACAATGCAAAGAAACTGCAAAATGGCACTGTATTGCAACGCTGCAGACGCAAAACCAACTACGCTAATGGTACCATCAGACAGCCAAGACCAGGGGAGCGGGGGGCGAGCCCCGGCACCGCACCCACCTTCTCATCGCTTTGAAACAGGGAACGTCACCGCTGGAAAGCGAACCTTCCACAACCCTCCCCAAGGAGAAGCCCCCGCAGTCCTCCCCGCGGGCGACGGAGCCCTTGAGCGCCCGCAGCTCCCGCCCAGAGCCAGGGTGAGGGGGGGTTATTGTATGGCCAGTCCCCAGGGACCGGGCAGAAACCCCGTCACCAGCCAAGGGCCACCCACCCCACCCGAGCTATTTGCTGGAATAATCCTGACGGGCAAAACGTAAAGCTACTTCTGAGACCAAGGAACCCAACGTACAGCCTTTGACATCTACCAACGCACCCGACTTGGTTTTTTAAGAGCAGATATTCTAGAAGAAAGCTTAAGTTTTACACAAACTGATGGCTTACGCTCCCACATAAAAAAAATATTAAAAAAAAAAAGTAAAATTTTTAAAGCCCTGATGACCAGCCACAGTTTTCAGGTATGGATCCGCTCCGCTTAACACCCTGCAGCACGGAGCAGCCGCCGCAAGCCCACCTGCTGCCCAGCACAGCGGCGTGCCTCCGCACGGTCACTGAGCCTTTTAAACAGAGCTCACCGCATCGGAGAGAACTGAGAAAGTCTGGGGAAATCTCATTTTCTACCTGCTTTCCACCCACCCCCCCGACCTTGTACCACAGACCGGCTTACGTGACCAAGCTCCACTCTCACCGCCCACCTGGGACCCAGCTGTTTGCTTCAGGATAAAAATCACTCAGTTCAAGACACCAACCCTCCAGCTCTTGTACCAAAATCACATCCTGCTGTAAAGAGACCGCGTTTAGGAACAAGCCTAAAGAGCAACACGAGAGCAGACGCTGTGCTCGCTCTCGGGCAGCTCAGGAGGGTAAGTCTGAGGCTGGAGGAGCCGGAGGCTGGTGGGTTTGTTTAGGCAGGACGTTAACGTAGGAACCATGTAAACAGCTACAGCAAGGGCCGTCGCCTCACCCCCTGCGAAGGGGGAGTGGGAAACGCGAGTGATTCGCTTCAGTCATTTCATTAAAATAATTCATTTCTGCCTGAGATTCACATAGTGCTTATTTACCGGGGCCGACTTTGCCAGAAGCGACCCCACGCCGCGGGGTCCCCCCTGCCGCCACACAGGCCCTGCTGTTCACAGGGAGAGCCATCGGAAAGGACAAAAAACACTTTTTTTTCGTGTTGGGTCAGGGGAGAAGCCTGCCGAGTAATTTTTCCGCTTTAGCTAACGTCAGAAGTGCCCAGCGCCTCGGTGATTCTCAACATGTCCCTGGACTGACATCAGTTTGGAGGATCTTTAGTAGAGCAGGTCCCTTGACACAAAATTCATCAACATCTTGCCAGGAATTTATCTAAACAAGTTTGTTGCATCTTCATATCATCCACTATTTGGTCTTTTCCACAATCATCTAGTCTGACATCCTGCAAAACACATACTACAGACCCTCTCCAAATTAATCACTGTAATCGGAGCAGAGATCACTCTTTTCAGAAAAAAACCTTCTTCAGGTAACTGTCAGCAGCGGGAGAACCCAAACTGGCTCCTCCTCCTGTCGACTAACAGGGACACGGATTTCTTCAACTTCTGCTTTCCAGCAGCGGACTCTGAGGCTACAGAGCAGCATTTACAGCTCACTCAAATCAACCTGTCATCCTTCTCCAAAGAGGGAAATGCAGAACTGGGCTCCCAGCACACGTTGTCCAGTCCCCTGAACAGCCCCCCTACCCTTCTGTGAGCTCTCTAGTTCATCACCCCCCCGAAGCGCTGACGTACGACCCAAAGACATCAAACCCGAAGTAATCATACCCATGCCCAGTAAGGAGGCAATACCTACATGAAGTATCACCATCTAAAGATGATGCTAATCCTCCTGACACCAGCTGCACCCAGACTTTGTTTCGATCACGCACAGTGACTTCTCCCAAGCTCTTCTCAGAATTCTTTCCTCCCACAATAGTGCCTTATCACAGAAATCGCAGACTCATCTATGACTACTCATCGGATGATATAAAAAAATAGAGGTCTTTAGAAGCACCTAACTAAATAAAAATACACTATTCCCCTTCTACTGTCAGGAGAACGAGGTACAAAGATGTTAATACAAGTTACAATCACAGTAAGTAAAAGGCTAAGTTCAGAAGCCAGGCGGCTTTTCCTATGTTCTCGCAGGGACACTGCTCCAAGCAGCAGGAACATTCCGGCACACCGCTTCCCAGGGGCGCGCTACGGTAATAAAAATTCATTTCATTATTGGCCAGCACCACGATCCACAGGAATTGGCCGGCTCCACGGGGCAAAGTGACAAGCTGAACTGCCTACGTGACACTACGGCCCAGGGGACACCCGGCAGCGGCACTGCTCTTTAAAACACAAGCCTACTCTCCTTGTGCAGCGCAGTCAGGGAGGTGTGAGGATTCCTGGGCAAGAAGCAGTTTTGGTTATTTTTTTTTTTTAAAATCCCATGGCAACGGTAACAACCTCCCCTAAAAAAAAAAATAAAATAAAAATCTAAGAATGAAACTGCAATGGAAGTTTTGGTAAAATATTCTTTGTCACAAGCAGCACTCGGGAGCGTGCTGTGCAACCTGCTTGGCTCAAGTACACTTAGGATTGCCAGACCCGATGGGAAAGTCTCAAAGAACCTCACCAGCTGAAGCACATTCTGCTGTGAGATGTTTTTTTTTTTTTGGTTTTTTTTTTTTTTTTTTTTCTCCAGAAGAAAACATTTGTCTTCAGGGTGTCAGCTACACAAGGCCTCTGCTGGGAACACGTATGCTCACATAAGGCCACTGGAAATACCGTAGGACAGAACACAAGGAGGCACTTAGGTTTGCGAGTACTTCCATCCCTCACCAAACACTCACTGCTCAGGATGAGGCACGCTGTAAGTCACAAAGAAAGTAAAACTAAACCAGTGCTTATGTTCAAGCTCTTCAAGAACAGGTAAGGTACCTACACGTAACATCTGGTTAGTGAAGATAAGAAATCCAAGCTTAGCTTGCTCCCCCTTCCCCCAGGAGAATGCCGAGAGGCCCGTTCTCGTCGTGCTCTGTGCTTTGCCAGGCTCCAGGAGGGGGACACAACGCCCGAGTGAAACCGTGTGCGCTGCCATTCACCAATTCCTCGTCTCTAGACTCCTGCCAGCGTCAGTGCTTCCTGCCACATCCCAACCTCTGTATTCCTAAAGCCTCTCCTTGTCAAGCCCCACGCAAAGATTTCTATTAAAGCAGGAAGTACGTTACGCCCAGGAATCCTACCTTCAACCAGATGACTCCAGCAAGGGACTCATGGGATTTCTAACCAACGACAGACCTGAGAAATTGTAAGTCAACTACGGTGTCACAGTCTTCGTAACGAAGTCGGACGTGAAAAGTTCCTTCCTCCACCCCAAAATTACCACCAGAGTCTAATCATTGCAACAATTTCACCGAAGTTCGGACCTGGAACTCTGAAGGTGGAATGAATTTTCTAGGATAACATACACATTCTCAACGTGTCAAATTTATCACTTTACAGGTAACTTAGAGGTCTGCTATAAAATTACAACTTGAGTGAACTTGAAGCTACATTGGAAGAGATTAAGCCTGAATTTCTGCAGAAATTGGCAATAATGTGTTCAGCAGCAGCTTTTAGCCACATACCAAGAAGTCTGACAGGATCTGGATTTCTCTACTCCTGCTGTAAACTTCTAGTTAAAAATAAAAACAACACACAAAAGTTACTCAAAATAAAAATGTCTTTTTGCACATCACTGTAACATAAGCTGCTTGAGGTTGTCGTGAAGGATGGTATCCTTGACATCACGGAAAACTAGCCGGATGTTTTCTGTGTTAATAGCAGTGGTGAAGTGGTGGTAGAGGGGCTTCTGCTGCTGGTCCCGGCGTTTAGTACGAAAACAATCCACCAGGAACTTTTGGACATCCGTTAAGCAGTGGGGATCCCCTTCGAACTCTGGAAAATAGTCTTTGATGCTCACTTTTTGTACTTTTTCCTCAAGCAAGTCCGTCTTGTTTAAGAAGAGAATGATTGAGACGTTGCTGAAAACCCGGTTATTGACTATTGTTTCAAAAATGTTCAGGGATTCCGTAAGGCGATTCGTTTGCCGATCCTCCATGAGCACTTGGTCAAATTCACTTGAGGAAACAAGGAAGAGTATCGACGTGACGCTGTCGAAGCACTCGAACCAACGTTTCCGTTCTGACCTTTGGCCACCTACATCGACCATTTTGAAAGGAACATTTTTTATTTCGAAGTCGTACTCGTGAATCCCTTTTGTCGGCCTCCGTGCCAGCAGTATATCTTGCTGAGAGGGAAGATAATCCTAGAAAAAATAAAGGAGAGTTTGCCGATTAGGATACGAGTCACAGGCACGGTGATCACAGCTGACTCGCAATCAAGAGAGGAGCCTGCGGAGGAAGAGCACAAGGCTTTGAATAAACATAGACTTTTATGTATATTTATATGCTGACGCTGATTCATTCTGGAAAGATCCAAGGTCCAAAGCTGGAAACACACCCCATATTAAACCAAAAATCTGTACCCCAGAGAACTGGAGCTTTCCATTTGCCACATGACCAGGATCCGTAAACAACCCAGGAGCTGCCCCATCAGCTCCTCCTGCCAGATACCCTCCTCCTGTGCCGCTTTACACTTCATTCGTCCTGGCCCCACAAACTTGCTGGCTGCCAACACTGCAATGCAGCAAATTGGGGCTAAAACAGGTTTCTCAAATCAGTAACCACAGCAATATCCCACTCTAACTCCGGGCACTCAGTTCCTACTGCGTTCTCCCGCGGGATGCACCACTGCTTCCAGGAAAAAGAGCTGCTCCACCAAGTCATTTTTAAGGCAATCAATTAGGCCAGAAAAACAAAACCTAAGCATCTTGCTGCGTTTGTGGCACGGAGCTTCTGCACCCAGCTGTATCAGTCCAAAAAGTCACCTGGACTGGCTGTGTGTCCCCTCCGAGATCACGCAGCGTGGCTTTGTCCAAAACAGGCTGCAAAATTCAGAAAATAAGAGAAGAAACAGGAGCTGAGGGCAGCAGCCTCCTCCCAGCAGGTACAGCCTGGGGGGGCACCCAGGCCAGCCCGACCCCGAAGCTCTGCCTTTTCCTCCAGAATTAAACAGACAGGATAAGGGAGGGGGATTTTAAATATTTTTTTGACTGTTACATGGAAAATCATCGTCAGCGGATGCAGATGCTAGCACAGGAGGAGTACTTATTAGTCAGCTTTTAACAGCATGAAATTCAAGACCCGTATTGGGGATTTCTTCATTCTTACAGTTACACTCTTGCATAGGGTCCAAGCCCCCCTTGCTGTTGCAGAAGCGCATCTGTACCGGCCGGCTGACGCTGAAGTTTACAGCTTTGTTGTTCACTTGGTATGGAAACTCCTCCTTATGCTTTTCCAGCGTTCTCACAACTTCAGAGAGAGCGAGTTAGCTTTCAGAGCTTGAATTTTAGTCTCCTCTTAGTGAATCATTTATGATCTTCCTCTGACACTGCCAGCTACCAGACTTGGAGCTTTTATAAAGATGTGTAAGGCCATGGTCCAGAAAGTCGAATTCAACTAATAAGCTGGGGCAGGGGGAACAAACACACAGCAGCTCCCCGGTAACTCAGAGTTCAAGGGAGCTGGGTCAGTTTGATTCACAGCCTTTAAGAAAGCAATTCCACAAACCACAATGTGAGCGTAATGTTCCAGGCACCCAAGATCTCTCCGCTTTCCTCTGGAAGCTCCAAAGTGAAACTAGGTGGAGCGAGGCTGCTGTCTGGACTCTGGACTCGGGCTGCCCATGACTAAGGCACCGCATTTACGGTGGCAGGAATTACAAAGCAGCTCGGGAAGCACAGGCTCCCCACCCTGCACTTTTTTTGCTGTGGTGCTGTTACACATCCAAACCCCACGCCAAAATCCGCGGGAGCTGAACTGGCGAAGCAGCGCCGTGTTCTCTCCAAAGAGAGCAACCGGCACGGGCTGCCACCCCCGTCTGAATATAAGAAACAACTTCAAAGGGAAGTTAAGATTTTTCTCTTTGTGTGTTAAATTTATCTTGGGGTCTTTTTTACCAAAAATTGCTAGAGGGGGAGAACAATCAGCCGCCTAGAGCAATGACTGTACCACGTGTCACTGGGCACACGTGAAGGGGTTTTGACTAAAGCTGACTACGTTTAGGCAAGAGGGCACGGCAGGCTCAATGCTCCTTCCATCTCTCCATCAGGAATATATAATCTTTTCTTATCAGGAAGTTAGTCTCAAAGCACAAAGTCTTCAGAAAGCTCGGGAGCGATGGCAATTCTTCAAGTAAATAAATAATATCAATTAATATAATAAGCAAAGCCATATACGCTTTCAGGAGCACAAAGCAAGCTGTCCTGGGAGTTGGCCTGTGCTGTTTATTCAGTAAAGCTTTCAAGAACAAGGAGCTTATCCCTAGAATTCCTGACAAATTCCCTCTCAAGTATCATTACTCATTTTAAATTCCTTCCACACTGGCAACCACAAATAAAATCCTCTCAAGTACTTTCAAGTTCTCCGTGCACAGAAGACCTACCATGTTTTGTACCAGATCATGGCTATTCTAATCCAAGAGTCCGCAACTGAGTGCCCGGGATGTCAAGTGTTCAGTACGGACCTGGCATCTGCCACGGGACACCAAACACAGCGACTCCTAAGGAATTTCTCAGTATTTTAGTTAAGTTTTTGAACAATGATTAACCTTTCTCCTTCACCCCCAGATCCTGGGGATACCAGCAGCTTTCCCCTGCAGCAATTCTGAACCAGCCCCTTTCCCACCGGTGATCCCCTACTCCGTGCCCTACGACAGCAGCATCAGCTGAGAGTTTTCCGTGGAGCTCACCGAGTATTATTTCCTCAATCCCCCCACGTTTCACCATTGCCAATCAGTACCTGTCCTGCAGACATCCCCAGGCACGCTCCCCTTTCCTATGCTTCACTCGGTCTTCCACAGTAACTGCTTTTTTTTTTTTTCCATCTCCTTTCATTTTTGTTATTGTTTCGTTGTTGTTTTGTGTTGGGGTGGGAGGTTTGTTGGGTTTGGGTTTTTTATTTTCTCTCGCCAAGGATACCTGTTGATACTGACTCAGGAGACTTGCTTTCTTCCTAAATTGTCTCTTTCCTTATCCACTACAAGTCTATTATCTTCTAAAGGACTTATTTTCATGAGCAGGTAGTTCTTTTGGCCATCACATCACTCTGCCTACTTAAAACTAGAGTTTATGGCAAGAATAAGATGCAATCACAGCACGGAAAGCAGCATCTCTCTGTGAGGTATTTTGAACACATACAGCCTGCACCGGCAGTTGAAACAGCAACAAACGGTGAATCCAGCAGATCCCAGGTGTACATGGAGGCCAGCTACTCCCATTTTGCTGATCTCATTAAATCTGAACATTAAGTTCTTTTCCCTACACGCTGTTACCATCAGCTCCCCTCTGGCAGGAGGCACACGAGCTCCCCTTTCAGCAAGAGGCACGTGAGTCGCAGCTCTAGCTGTTTATAGGCACAAACTGCTTATTGCAGCCAGCCCTGTCGTAGCAGGTAACAGATAAGAACAGTAAAATACCTGTAATTAATACAGTTTGGGGAAGCAACCATTAGACAAATCTCGCATATAGTGAGCACTGGCATTCTCAAGCAAGCCATCTGGGAAGCAGAGGCATTCTGCAAGGTGATCACCACTGCTCTAGGCAGACAAACAGCCGTTCCAAGCAGAAAAATAGTCTGACTTCATATTCAATTTTTATCTCTTAGAAAAATTAAATTAAGCCTGATGCAGCAGGATTCAGTTGAAGTGGTTTGCAGCCCTTCATCATTTGTTAGCCATCGGCTGGAGACGACCATGGAGACGCGTATCCCACTCTAAAGGCAGCTTTTCCACATGCCATTTCTGCACCACACGACTCGTAAGCACAGGCATCCAGCGGCATTACTCCAGCAGTAATCAACAGTTCAGTCAAAAAGTATTCTACAGAAACTTCAGCTTCTTCCCCGGAGAAAACAGGGTTTTTTTTATTCTGTGCCAAGTTTATTTTAAAGCAAACGCTACAGGAAGGTCCCACCGTCCTGGGCACTGATTAACAGCGTTCCTAAATGCCAGGCACTTTTGTTTAAGTGCTACTTTATCAGTCTTCTGCTGGACAAGCATCTGTAACCTGCTTTTTGTTCAACTTCTACAGAAGTTTTATTTGCAGAAAGTCTCCTGCCCCTTGCACTGCCCACTGGTTTTGACCTGTCACTGATGAATGGCTGAGATAACGAGACAGCCAGAGTTAACTGAAGTTACTGGAGAGACACTAATTACGTTTCATCTGTTTAAAAGCCAGAGATCACAAAGACTACTTAAAATTCAAGACTGAAAAAAGGAACTTACTTGTTCTCCAAGTTTATCCAAGTTGTCCAAGAAATACTTTACAGATTCCCCCTAAAAACAAAGCAAACGGTTATTTAGATAAGTGGCACACTTGATCTCAGCAGTTTACATTCTGAAGTCCAGTTAATTTACTGAAGCAGATTTAAGAGTTGTAAGCTTTAATCGCTACCATTTTTAAGCAGCCATCCTAGGAACACAACTGATGTTTTGTTTTTAGGGCAGTTAATATTTAGGCTTAAAAGCATAGGTAGGCACATTTATCATAGCTAAATTCTCAGGAAGTTTAGAATTGCAAAATAAATCCTATAGCGTTATCAAGAGGGAGCATCAACACAGCAACCACACCTTCATTAGGAAAAAATCCATTCCATTATTCTAAGCCTTTGAAGAGGCTGCAGAGAGGCGATGTGGTACAGGGTAACCTCCCCCCATCTGCACTGCCCCCCCGTCCGTTCGTGCAGGTACCTCCCTGAGCGGAGCAGAGGATGAAACCACAACAGACAAGCGTTTTGTTAACGGCTCCTCTCAGAGACCCCGTTGGCCAAGGACTCCTTACTCTGGGAGGAAGAACAGAGCTCTGCGTGGCATCACAGCCACTAGACAGGCTCTCCTCCAGATTCAAGCCTTGCAAATAGTAACTGCAGTTTTTAATCCCTCTGGTAATGAAGAATCAAAGTATTTTATTGTAAGCCTGATCTACAGTGCACTCCCCAGAGCTGTGTGGGGATGCTGGGTGTAAGGGAGAACTCCTACACGGATGGTGCTGGACTGAGCACAGTTGCAATAGGTAACACACTGAATTTACTGCGAAGGAAAGTAGCACCTTCTAAGGATTCCCAGCATCATGACAGAAGCACAAACACACTGCCTTTTGAAAGCTCTCTGTTACCGAGCTGCAACTTATTTACTATAAAGTAAATACAGAGAAGGAGCCATCTGGTTTTTTCACTCTGCAGATGAAAGAGCAAGAATTCTGAGTGAATCTTCTGGATGAGAAATTGAAGAGGTGTCCAAGGCCAGAGTGACAACATCCACGCCAGAGAAGTGAAGCAGGACAGGAATTGCATCCTGATAGTGACTTCTCCTCACTTCAGTTTGAAATCTGCAAACTTATCTAGGAAGAACATCAAACCTCAACATTAAACCGTGTCATCTAAGCAGCAGCAAAGGGGGGTAACTAACAGCCCCAAAGGGTCCTGGCAGACACCAAAGCCAGGCACCTTTGCAAGATTTCCAACTAAAAAAAGTTACATAACACAGGCAGATACCGCACCTTGAAGTGTGCAATTTGAGCATCAACTTTCAATTAGGCAAGACCAGGACTCTGGTTGGAACACGCCTTGTGCTCAGCACACCTGCAGGGAAGGAGCCCCACACAGCTCTGCCACCTCATTTTACCTGCTCTTTGAGTTAACTGCCGGTTCTCTCTAGAGCGACAAACCAGCAGTGACAGCAGGATTTCACACCTACATCTCCTTCAGCACTTCAGCAAGCCGTTCTAGCCTCCGTCCTGCAGGGAAAGTGTGCAGGGAAGAGCATTCCTATTTCACTGCAAAGAAACATACACAGCCTCGATGCACAAATCCATCGAGCTTCCCAAGCAGGAGTAACAGGGACAGAATTCAGGCCTCCCAAGTACCAAGCCCATTCTCTGTAGCTGAACGTTAAAGCAAAATAAACTTTAAGGTCAGATTTAATTTCTTTGCTAAGTCCTCATAGGGGCTCACAACCCTCCCTCTCCCCCAGGACTATGTACAAATCAGGCAGATTTCAGATTAAGTGGAGGTATTTATGGCAGAACAGCCAGGCCTCAGAGGCGTGTGTGCGTGCAGGTATACGTGCACTTTCATCTCAGCCAGCTCTTTTTTATCCCACTTACAGCAACCCCCCCAGTCCTGCAGCACATAGTTCCTACCCCTCCTTTAAAGCCCAGGGCTGCTGCAGTGCATCGAGCAGCGGGAGCAGACGAGTGAGCCCCAGCCTGGAAAGGCCACCAAACACCCACAGAAGCAGCTTCCGAAAAGAGGGGATTCCCTGAAAACACAAATGCAAAATACAGCGTCCTGCAGCTACGGCGACGCTCCGGAGCCACGCATCCAAGAGAGGGAACTGCCAGAGGGCACCCCAAGGAGACACCTTGGCTTTCCTGGTGAATCAACGGCAACGGCAGACAAATACCAAGGTGGTTGTCCTGAAACTCAAGAGAATAAACTCTAAAAGCCATCAGTTACAAGCACGATACAGCTGCTAAAGCAGTGACACAGCAGTTCTCCTCCTCCACATCTCAGGCTCAGTCACTGGGTTTTTCCCCTTAGGAAAACTGATTCATGCAATTGCTATGACACACCAAGCAAGTGCCGTCAACACGACCCAGCTCTGCCTTTAAGGATAAAATTTGTTCAAGTGGTCGGCTTTTATTGATTTGCATGGCATCAAGAACTTGAAAGTTTCATATTCATCATCTGTTCTTCCATCACATCCCAGACACCCCGCCCGTCCCACACGGCTACAAGGCAGCACCCCATTAGATGTCATTTTCTATTTGGCCAAGCTCTGCTGCCTACAGATACTCTGGAAGAGCAAATGACCCCAATGAACAGATCTTTACTACTGGGGAACTGAAGAGTTCTGACCCATTTTAAACGAGCTTCAAAAAGGCGGCATCACAAAGCAACCAAGCAAGACCTCCGGTCCCCTTCCAAAGGGAGGAAACCTACGTATTTTGTGCAATAATGAGAAATCTACTGAAACCCAGCAACCAAGCGAAGCCTTAGCACCAGCAGCTGTTAAACTGAGCAAGAAAATCACTTGATTTTCTTGAATCAAGAAAATCACGACCCCGTGTGATGGCAGCTCCACAGCTTGTGTGTCAGGCTGCTTTTTCTTGCTATTAGATTCAGAACCAGATCTCACTCTGCAAACGGCTGGCAGCGGCTATATTCAGATGGCCCTATTCAGCAGACAGTTGTCGCATTCTAGAATTTCCCTTCAGACCAACTGTAAACTCTCTGGTTTACCCGAGATGACTAGAAAAAAAGAAACTGGGTTTCCCCCCTCTGCCCCACCGCGTCCAGCCCCTGCCACGTGGCTCTCGCAGCCATCCTGCCCCACCAAGGACACGAGTTAGAGACCAGGACACAGCAGAGCCTGTCCCCACTAGAAAGCTCTCCAGCTCTCCATTACACCCCTGATGTCTTCACTCCCGTGTTCTGTGAGCACACAGGATGGAAATTTAAATTAAAGAAAAAAAATT
>VZRU01009425.1:0-21834 GCA_013398155.1 Pedionomus torquatus | reverse complement strand
GTGCGGAGACGTGTCCTACCCGCTTTTTCCCCCAACCTCCAGCCCCACTGACTCCGTCCCCTGAGAAGCACAAGCTTTTTAGAAAATAAATCCTCAGCGAGTGGCTACAGGAAAGGCAACGGAGGGGGCTTTAATCAGGTCCAAATATAATTGAAGGGTTTTGTCAGTCCTTTTGCAAAACCAAGCAGGAAGCTCCTAAAGCTTTGTACTTCGGCCAGGCTGTCGGGACTTGCGTGTGTTTTGGGGGCTTTCAAGCGTTTACTGCTGGTTTTTGAAATTTTAACGAGCTTCTGGGACCAGAGCCTGGACTCTGCTGCTGAACAGGAGCAACCCACACGGTTCGGTGGGGACTTTTTGAAAGCCCTAAGCTCAGTTTCCAGGGTTCTCTAGAGGTCCCCGGTACGTTGTGCCTGTCCCTGCCATGCTCTACGACATTCCTCTTCCATATTTGCATCCTGCCCGTGCTCGGGGCCATGGATGTGCTGGTGGCCGGGAAATCAAACTGCTCAGAGATGTCATTGCCCAATTGTCCCTTCTTGAGGGAGCATCACCAGGGGCTCCGCTTGGTCTCCAGCTCTGAGCATGTAAGAACTTTGCACCTTTGCAACCTCAACTCCAGTGTTTGGATGTGGTGGCCAGCAGGTTAAAGAAGTCATGGGTGGAAGGGATCATCTGCTTCTCCTCTTGTCCTGCTACCAAGTCCCTATTCAGCAAAGCGTTTCATTAACTAACAATGTCGAGCTGTTGGTCCCAGCTCCAGTGAAGCATTTTAGTAAAGTTAAGGGTGTAAACAGGATTCTGGAGCCAAGTGAAGCTTAGTCTTGGCTGTCTCCAAGCCGAGTCCTCCACAGTTGATAGGGTAACAAATACCACAGCTGCCAGATGGTCCATTCCCAGGAAACCCAGCTTTTTGCATGCAGAGCCCAATGAAGCCTCTAATGGGCACCAAAACCTCTTCCAAAGCTCAGGGTGGGCTGTTGAACAACCATCTTTGCTTGCAAATTCAGCCATGAGGACGTTGCACGGGTTCAAGGTGCCTCGGCAGCCTTTTCTCAGTCTCAAAGTGACTGATGACAAAATCGGTCCCTCCTCCTGCCCAAAGGCTTTGTTCCAAGCCAGGAGCAAATCCCCATGCCCCACGAGACGTGCCATTACCGCCCCGAAACATTGCCAAACAGAGAAGGAGAAGCCAGAAAGCCTTCCAGAAGATATTCCCAGAGCTAGCCACCCTCCTCAGTTTCACAGCCAACTCCCAGTTCCTCTGGCTGCCATCCAGCCACTGGTTTGGCTGAGCTTTTCTCTGCTGGATTACAGCGCCCAGGAGCCTCTCTTGGTAAATGACCCCTCAGATTTCCAACAAAGCTTCATCCAGAGGATGGGGACCTCTCCGTATTTTATTTTCCGAGCATAGCAAAGGAAGGTGGTGGAATCACAGAATCGTGGAATTGTCAGAGTTGGAAGGGATCTCTACGCATCATCTAGTTCAACTCCTCCAGTTCCTCCATGCCCAGCCGCTTCTCCAACCTTCAAGTGATTTTGGGGACTCTCTGCTGCACCTTCTCATATTTTAACCCCCTCTTGAAGTGGGAGGACAAGGAGAGGTATAATATCTTGGTGGGGCTCATTCTGGATTCAGTCTCACTGTGACATTCGGTAACATTTTTTTTTGGGGGTGTGTGTGTGTGTCTAAAATGGGAAGAAATATTCCTTCCTGTGCAGAATCTGGATTCCTGGAGGCAAAAATGCATCTTGTTGAAATTTGAGTGTGCAAATCCCTTGAAGAGGACCAGGCCCTGTGCTCGTGGTCATTGCCCTGAATAAACGGATGCCGAAATATCTGCCCGTCTGTGCTGTCCGTGGGGGAGACGATGCTTTGGATCAGGGCACGGGAGCTAGCAGGTGTTGGTGTTAAGAGGATGATTCCTCTTGGGGTGGGGACCTGTAGAGGTATCCGCGGAAGAGTTTGTAATTAGAGGTTACAATCTGCATCCTTTCAATGTTTTCTTTGGATCCAAACACGATTGCTACATCCCTGCCGATTGCACTCATCAAAGCCTTATAAATACAGGCTAATTCCTTCCTCTTGCAGCACCTCTTGGTCCCGGCAGCTCTGTGGTGGAGGTCCACGATGCCAACAAAAGCCATGCAGATATTCTTCCTGCTGTTTCTTCTTCTCCCCGCGGTGCCCCAGGCTGCTGCGGGTAAGTATAAATACAACCAACAGGCAATTTTTTTTTTTGGGGGGGGAGGAACGGGGAGCAACTCTGTAAATGAGGAACGGACTTGTGATACGTGGCCTTGAACCTGCCCGGCACCGAGTCAACTCCAGTTGGCCATTTCAGCGCTAAGGGGAGAAGAGCACTAGAGTTTGTGGGACTCACGAGTGCTTTTGGGCATCGTGGCAAAGCTCAACAGCAGGTTGATGATCTCCCCGAGATGCCACTTGTGCTATCTACAGACTGAGCTGTTGCCGGCATGGGGACACTCGTGGAAATCCAAAGAAAGATACTTACTGGCTTTTTATTCTCAATTTTAGTGTCAGACACTGTGATGTGTCGGAAGATCAAGGGCGAGTGTTCGTTCCTGCTGTGTCCCTTGTTTAAGAGAGCCACCGGTACCTGCTACAATGGACTGGCAAAGTGCTGCAGGCCCTTCTGGTGACCCTCTGCTGCCCATGAAGGGGTGGTAGCATCGGTGGCATCAGTAGCTGTGGCAGCAGTAGTGTGGTGTTGTCCTTCTCTACAGGGGTATGTTGGGTTTGGTGCTGTCTTTCCTCAGAGCTGGTGGGAGTTACTTCTGCACGTGGTATCTTTGGTATCCACACCTGGGAAATCACCGTGTGGCACCTCCTCATCCACTGGACTCTGTCCCTCCACTGTCAGCAAGGCAGGGTTGAACTGGTAGCCACAAACTGGGCAGTTCCTCTCCTCTCCCTGCCAAGGGTGGTTTGTGGTGGGAAGCAGGCAGTTTTCCTCCTCCTGTTGCGGGGGACTATGATGTCTCCCATGTAATGCTGAGATACCAGAGAAGACCTCATCCATCCCCTATGCTCTCCCATGGTAGCTGCCCTGATGGCCTTGGTTGCCACCCTGGTCTCCCAAGGGGAGAGCACAAGGCTGTTTTCCAACCACTGAAGAAATTTAATTGCCCTGAAGAAATTGTTATGGCCCTGTTGCTTCACCTTGGTCGAGCCCATGGAGGGGTGAGGTGTGGAGGGCTGGACCTGGGATGAGGTGTGGAGGGCAGCTCAAGGCTCTGAGCTGACAGTGCAGCCCCCTGGGACCTTCTTCCAGCTCTTGGACTTCTGCATTGTCCTTTCCACCCACTGCATGCCAAAGGGATGTGGGGCTTTCTCTCTCCATGTCTCTCCCACCTTCTCCCTGCCTGTGATTTGTCTCACTGCCTTCATCCTCACCAGCCAGGTGTTGCATGGTAAGGTCCTAGCTACTCCAGCCAGACCTTCTCTCTCCCCTAGGGCACCGAGTTGCTTCTGCCATTGTAATATTTAGAAGTATCTTGGTTAATATCTGTTAACTTGCCCACCTTCTCCATGCAGGGTACTTGTCTTTCCTTAACAGATGGGTAAATGGGAAATATATCCCTCATTTTCCCATCTTCCCTGTAGGGACCCCTTCTATTTTCCATAGACTATTTCCCATATCCCCTTATGATCATCTCAGGAGAAGGTCTTTTCTCTTCCATCTTTCCCATCCTGTACCCTCAGAAGATGTTGTCTTGGCTTGGTCATCTGTCCAGCTTCTCAGAGGACATCTGGTTGATTCAGATCCTATTTTGGAGGGGAGGTCAACTCTCATTTGACTTCTGTCACAATACAGCAAGGGCTGGAAACTGAAGTCTTCAAGGGATGTTCTGCTGCTCTCTTGCAGGCTCTGCAAAACATCTCAGCCTTCCAGAACTGAAGCAATCTGTGCTCTTTTTCTCTCCCCAAACACATATTCACTGTGTCCAGTGAGACTGTGGTTCACAAATTGAGTTGTGTAAACATCTAATAAAGCATGAGCAATAACACAAAGGGCTTTAAGGAGTTCGTTGGCGAGGAGTGTTTTGATCCCTCCTGTTTCTGTGGTCTAGGGTCTGGGTCCCACGGATCTTATACCCAGCCACATCTCATCATGAGGCATCTCCGAAACCTGGGAAAGGTTTTCTAGATCATCTCCTAACCAAGCCCAAGACAAGAGGAGGTTTGATCACCTCCACAGTCAGGGAACTCAGATTTGTTCAGCCCAGGAAGATGGCTTAAAAAATACCTCATGAGACTTCTGTGGTGGTTTTGGTGTAGCTTCTCCAAGCACAGCTAGTTCTGCAGCTGACACAACTGCACGTTCCCACCAACAAAGAAAGAAATCGTTAATAATAACTAAGCTCCCCAAGCCCAAAGGTGCTATTTGAACTTTAATCACTCCTTCCATCTGGCAATTTGGAAGCCCTTTGTACTTGTGAACTGAGGCTTGCACCACCCTTAGGAGGTGCCCAAGAAAACAGAAGGTACCTGCTGTTGTAATTAAGCCGAGTTCTTCCACCTAGGATTAATTTTAACCCTTTTATTTCAGGAATGAGAAATAGTAATAGCAAACAGAAGATATTTAGTGGTGTGCCAAGAAGCTGCAGTGACCCTGTCATGGGCCTGGCTTTCAGGAATAATTAATGAGACTCCTCAGTGGTTGTATAATCATTGCAATTAGGAAACCAAGAGCTTTTCAGAGTATGCAGGAATTGCGACTCACGTTGTGCTGATGAAGAAACTAGGGCTCAGAACAGGGAAGTGTCAGAAAAGTCATTATTTCCTGGTCACCCACAGTCAGAAGAAGGAGAAAGATCCCAGGAGTTGTGCTCTGACGTCTTAAATTGTTTATCTCCATTGAAAATAAGAGCAGGCATCATTAACGAAATAGCATGAAAAATCATTTTTAATTGTGACTGACAACTGTGGACAACTTATTGGTTGGTGTAGAGCATGACTGCTGGCCACCATATCCCAGAAATCTGAATAACCAGGTCATGGCTGTCATGGGACAGGCATGGAAATAGCTTGTCTTCACAGAATTTGGGAAGATTCACTCCATGGGAAAGGTGGATAATGTAAGAGTTGGGGATATACAGCATGAAGGGTGTTCACAATGTGAGGTTCCGTGAAAGCCAACAAGGCTGAGGGGCTGGAGAGCCTATGCTTTACTCATCCAGTGGTTTTGAGGATCACCAAAGCCACCTGCACAATGATGTTCCCCGATTAGCTCTGTCCCTGGGGGTGGGGGAAGAGATAATGAAGACAAAGGGAGTCCCATCTAGCCTAAAGATGATATTATAAGGACTCATCTGACCCTCACGTGTTGAGGTCCCTGTGCGCACCAGGTTCATCCAGTGTATTGCTACACACCCTCACTGAAAATGTTTTTCAACCCCTTGGAGAAGGTTTTAAGCAATAAACCTTCCCTGATGGACCCAGATCACATCCTTTGCTGACCATTCCCCTCTGAGCATGGTGATGCAGAGCAACAGTTGTGAGGGGTGATTGTGAATGACGTTAGGAGATGCAGAGCGGTGAAAGGGTGATTCTTAGAAGAACTACTCCTGGCACCCACAAGGAGAATTGCTGCCCTGGATTTGGTTGTGATTGCTGCAAAGGACCTGATTCCAAAGAGGGTTGTGAAAGTGACTGCAGTACAAACAGGCTTAACTGTGTCGTGGGACCAACTAGAAACACAGAATCAATCACAGATTTAGGTTTAGGTTGGAAGGGACCTTATAGAACATCCAGCCCCTCCCTCCGCCCTGGGAAAGGACACCTCCCGCTAGAGCAGGTTGCTCAAAACCCCATCCAGCCTGGCCTTGATACGCTCCAGGGATGTGACGTCCACAGCTTCTCTGGGCAACCTGGGCCAGAGTCTCATCACCCCGATAGAAAGAATTTTTTCTGACTATCTAATCTAAATCTCCCTTCTTTCACTTTAAAACCATTCCCCCTCATCCTATGGCTCCACTCCCTGATTAAGAGCCCCCAATAAAGTGTCCCACTCCACCTTTTCTGAAGGTCCCACTTAAAAACAATCTAAGTGTGAATATTTTATCTCAAAAAAAAGCAAAAATGAGGAAAGAAAAGCACCACCAGCAGCAGTCCAGAGGAGCAAGAAGCCTGCAGGCAGCCTGAAATATGTTAAAAAAAGCTGTGCTCGAAACCTCAGTAAAATATTTGTTTTGACTGGGAATGAAAACAAAGAGGTCTAAGAAAAATCCCTGCAAGGCATGAAGGGCAAGTCAAGGGAGGCTCTCAAAGGGAAAAGCAGTGGTGAAGAAACAGCTGCCAGAGAAAGGCAACTCCCATAAAATGTGGCAGGTCGTCTCATCAGATGACTTCACTTTGCAGATTTTTTACTGCAGTAAATCCCTGCTTTTGCCAGCTAGGACACTCGAGCATCGACAGACTCATCACTCACAAGACCTAAGCTACTGCTTCATGCTTTTGGAGGTGCAAAAACTGCAGTAACCCCAGGACAGGGAGTGAAGAAAGCTCTAACCACAAGTAGGTTAGCCTTGAGGTCTGTAAAAACATCTGTATTTGGAGAGAGAATAAGAGTAAATATATTAAAGGTGAAATGGCAAATGTCCAGAGCAATGTCCTCTACAGTTTAAGACCATATTCTCACTGTGCTGGGAGAAATCTGAAGAAACTCTGCTGAAATCATCGCACCAGCTTCTGGACATCGTGAAGATCAAAATCCATCCATGGCTGAGCCTGGAAAGACTCACCAAAAGGTGGTGATCTTCCAGCCTTCCTTTTCTTGACAGGCAATTACCAGAAGGTCCCAGAGCCTAACCCTGCTGGGCACCAGAAACTTCAGGCAGGAGGTTTTCCTTCTTTTCTACTCGAGAAGCACACTGGGAAACCTGCCACAGATTTGTTGAGGCTCCGGTTGTGCTTCAAGGAAGCGTCAAGGTAGTTTCAGGTTTATGATTTTCTTCTGTGCCACATGGACCAAAAGAGAGACTTCCTTTGCAAGGTATCTGCTCTGTGGGCATATGAGTGGACATCTGCTGGGTGTCCCACTAGACACCAAATCCCACCAGAACCCTCATAGAATGGTTTGGATTGGAAGAGATCTTAAAGATCATATAGTTCTCGCTCCCCTGTCATGGGCAGGGACACTTCCCACCAGACCAGGTTCTTCTAAGCCCCATCCAGCCTGGCCTTGAAGAGCTCCAGGGATGGAGCAGCCACAGCTTCTCCGGGCAGCCTGTTCCAGTGCCTCACCACCCTCACAGGAAAGAATTAAATAATTTCTTCCTAATATCTAATCTAAATCTCCCCTCTTCAGTTTAAAACCATTCCCCGTCATCCTATGGTTCTACTCCCTGATCAAGAGTCCTTCCCCAGCTTTCCTGAAGCTCCTTTAGGGACTGGAAGGGACTACAAGATTTCCCCAGTGTCTTCTCCAGGCTGTACACCTCCAACTCTCTCAGCCTGTCGTCTCAGCAGGGGAGCTCCAGCCCTCCGATCATCTCCATGGTCTCCTCTGGACCCACTCAAATAAGCCCATATCCTTCTGGTGCTTGTGATTCTCACAACATCAGCTTCCAAACGAGCCATACAGAATGATTATCCACTAGCACAGCAGCTTGTATATCTGTTTTTGTTGTGCTGGAGAGTAGCTGCCAGCAAGTCTCAGCTGGCAAGCACAGGATACGTGGCACAGGAACCTTGAGTGAGCTGCTGTGGCCAAAGGCATTGCACAAATGGAGGTGGCCTAAGGCAGTTTGCTTGCAGCTCAGCACATTTTCCAACACAATGCTGCAATATTTTGAAAGCGATACCTTGGTTCCTCATAGGAGGATTCATAGGACCTCCCCGATGCTCTCCAAAGCCATGGGGATGGTCTGACTGGTCACCAGAAGGCTGTGAAGATCAAGCATCCTTCACCACCCTCCAGAAACAGCATAAAGCCAAGCTCTGCTCCTTCATCTTCATCACCATCTGGGTGGCTGATACTGATCCAAGGACTGTTCCAACCTAGAGAATCCTCTTACCTGGTAATGATCAACATCTTTTCATTATTCAGCCTCTCTTCAAAGGTTCTGTCCTTCTTAAATGGGCTGGAGACTTTATATCTTTCATGTATGTCACTGGTACAGCCCTAACTGTGCAGTGACTCCGGTCTACCAGGTTCTAGAGATTTCCATTATTGATAAGGGAGAAGAGAGGGTTTTTTTGGCTGTGGGAAAAGAGCTGGGAGAAAACACAAACACACATAAATTTATCTTGGAAATCATGCAATTCTTGAGGTGAAAGAAAAGCAACAGCTTCTAAGCAAGAATAGAGAGAAGCTGGATTTTAACTTAACCATGAAGGAACCTTTTATGATTCATTTTTAGTAGCAAATTTTGAGAACACGCTTTGGGATTTTTGTATAAAAATAGCAAACATTGTCTTATTTTCATTTGTTAATTAACAGCCTTTGCTCCCGTAAGGCAAATAAAATTTATTGCCAGGTATTACAAAGTATCTATCTATCTAGTATCTATCTAAAGTATCAATCTAGGATAAATGCCTGGTTGATTGATATAGTGTCGAAAGGGGATTTAAAATTGTATTTTTCTGCCAGCGGTTTCATCCCGTATCACATTCCTATGTGTACTCCAGGCAACCTTTAGGATGTCAGGCATGATTATAAAGACAGTGTGTAGTACCTCTACTAGATAACGCTTGGTCTTGAAGAACATTTCTGTCTGTCACTTCCCAGCCCACTATGATTGTGGAGGGACAACCCGCTTACTAACGTCTTGGTCTCCTTTCTCTGTAGTGACAGGAGCTCCCAGTCCATCCTCTGCCATGAGAATCCTTTCCTTTCTCTTTGCTCTCCTCTTGGTGGTATTTCCCGGAGCTGCAGGTAAGGTGTAAATGAAGACAAGGGGTTGTATAGAAGGAGACACTGGTTTCTTGCAAAGGTCTCCTATGGGAAGTGCCCAAGCTGCTTCTGGCAAAGAAACTTCACACATATCATCAAAACTGGTTGGTAGATTGATACATGAAATTAGCAGGCAAACGTGCCAATCATCATTTCAGAGCCTTTGCTACTCTTCTGAAAAGCCCATCTCAGTTGAAAGCACTAATGGCAAGCCCAAAACGCCAGTCAGCATCAGCATTTTCCCCCTTAAAGCCCTGTACTTAAATTACTTGCATTGTCTCTGGGTCACCCCACAAGAAACCACCCTTAACCAAAGATTCTTAAGCTACACAAAAAGAAAGAAATATGTTCCCATGCTCCCCAAATACCCTTTGCTTCAGGATCGTGTACTTGGGGTGGGAAGGCAGAAGATCAGGAGGTAAGACTGAAATGCTTACTGCTCGGTGGAGCAATTTGTGCAACCGTTAAGTGGTGGTGAAAGGCTGTGCCTGTTGAGGGGACACGAGTTGGGGGGTCTGGGACCCAAAACCCACCTTATTGTCTAGAAAAAGGGATTGTGTTTAAAAACCGACCCTGAAAACGGCACAATGACAGCGCACAAACAAGCACCAGAAGAAGTTTGGGGTTGATCTCTGTGGGAATAAGATGGGAAGTTCCCTCTGGGGGAATAATGATGGGAAAAAGCTGTGATGCATTGCAGAAGACCAGGACCATGGGAGAAGTGTCGTATACATTTGCCTGATCTCATTCTTACCTGGGCCTCTATTTATGACTGTTCTCATAGAAAAGACACTGGGCAAAGCGTTCCTTTGGTCTAGACCAGAATGGTTGGTTGTTATTTGACACTACAGATACATACAGTGGACATTCGGGTGGTTTTCAGCAGAACCTATCTTCTGGGTGTGGTAAAGCAAGAAATTTATCTGGAAGAAAAGTGTTTCTGAGAGTTGAGACTGCTCACAATCATCTCTGCAACGTCCCGCAGACAGATAATCGAGACTAGAAGTGGTTTGTTCCAGCACTCCTGTGTTTCTGCCTGGGATTTGCTGGGTCCAGGCACCACCACAAAACTCATGTGCTGTGGGTTTAACATACCGGAGATGTGCCGGATCTACTCTACACGCGTCATAATCATGGTCTGTTTGCAGAAACAAAATCTCCTCTTTCTGGATAGGCTGGGTGCGGTGTGGTGGCACGGGGCGAGCTGTGGAACTGGAATGAACGGGTTCCTGTGCAGTCCCATCGGGTGCATCCAGAACACACCAGCCTGCCAGGCTACATCTCTGTTAATCAACCAAACGGGGGCCAGGCCACACGCTGCCTAATTGGCAACCTGCTCTCCAGGGTAATTTTGCCCCCCCTGACAACTAGCCCTTTCATGGATAATAGGGCTTGGAGCAACCTGGTCTAGTGGGAGGTGTCCCTGCCCATGGCAGGGGGGTTGGAACTCGATGATCTTCAATGTCCTTTCCAACTCTAACCATTCTATGATTCTATGGTAAAACCGCTTCTGGGAATAACACAGCCCGGTGGCCATCCCCAAAACCAGTTTGAACGTGGATGTGCTGTTGTAATGGGGAAGAAGGTTTCTCCATGTGGATAAGAGCAGTCTCAGGCTGCTTGGTCTCAGACCATGCCTAGACTGCTGTATTTCCTAGCATGGAAGTGATCATTCTGCATATGGGGTTGAGTTTGTCCATGTATGGTGGCCATCTATAGGGACTGTTAGACACCAGGACCTGTTTTGAGGCCTGGGTGGATTTATACACAGGTAAAAAGACCTAAAGGTAAATCTATAGAAATCCAGACACATAGAATTCCTCAGCTGAGCTGGTGCATCTCTCCTTAATTGTGACCTACAAGACTTTAAGAGCTGCTAAGTGTCCACACTACTGTTTTCTGTCAGATCTGTGCTGTCCATCCCTGAAATTGGAGTTCCTAAGGGAGCCCTGGTCTTGGAGACACAGTTCTTACATTTGAAAAAAGGATTAGAGCATTTGCTTGACTCTTCTGCCTATAGACCTCTTCCTCCGAGAGTTACGTTAGTCATGACTTTGGGCACCTCCATGGCATGGTGTAAGTGACCAGGAATGTATCAAAATGCAAAACCTTGCCAGAAACAACTGAAACAACTGTTTCCTGATTGGTTTTTGTTTTTTTTTTCCATGTTTGCTTTTTCTTTTGGGGGGTGGTGGTGTTGGTCCAGGTTTTACACAACTTCCAAGGCCTTTCATAAGATGTGGATACCGCGGGACTTTCTGCTTCCCTGGGATATGCCCTCGTGGCAACACTTATCTGGGGAGGTGTCGTCCAGGACATTCTTGCTGTAGATGGTAAGTTTCAAATTTAACCAGACTTTCTGAATTTTCAGTAAAGTTCTATGTGGCAGGACTTTCTCCAGAAAGGCAAGCCGAAAACCCTGAAATATTCTTTCCTTCCTGTAGGTTGTAGCGTGGCTGATTGCACAGGATCTCCAGGGCTCTGGGGATGATCACTTCTCACATCACCGGATTCAGGGAACCGTTGTACCAGCCATCAAGGACTTGTCATTTTTTTTCTAATAAAAGCAAGGTCTGGGGAGGTTGCATTGCTGCTGTGTGTGGTGGTGTCATTCTTTTCTCTAGAGGTGTTACTTCCCTTTAGAAGTTTGAACAAAAATTCTGAAATCAGTTTCAACCTACCTGGAACGCTTAGTGCCCCAAAATATTTTCCCTTCTTTGGCTGTTGATTGAATGGGTGCTGGCGTGTTCTCCACCCATGAATCCTAGGTCCACCCATGGATCCTAGGAATCCTCTCCCGTGACCAAAGCTGGCATCAGTTGCCATTTCTGTAAGGAGCTTAAAGTCTTCTCCAGCGTGATGCCTCACCTCTGCTCAGAAAACTTTCCCACCTCCTGGTCTAGAGTTTCCAGACCTGGAAACAGACTCCTGTACTGTTGTGGGAATACATGGCTGGAGAACCAAAAGAGGCAGGTGACCACATTTTAAGATTTGAAACCTGTTTTTACCCTTGGTTATTTTGGCTGACATAAATTTGGAGTAAACCTGCGAAATTCTTATCAGCTGCAATAGCAAAACAGGAGATCAGAGCCAGACCCACATCACCGCTTGAGATAATTAGTCTCCATGTAAGGCCAACACTCTGCCTACTTTAATCACTCCTCTTGCAAAAGGTTTCTCCTTTCTCAGCCTCCAAAGCAGGACAAACTCAGCCTATACAAAAACATCCTGTGCTCATGTTGTCTGTTGGAGAAGGGCCAGGGGAGGCAGCAAAGATGATCCAAGGGCTGGACCACCTCTGCTATGAAGACAGGCTGAGAGAGTTGAGGGTGTTCAGTCTGGAGAAGAGAAGGCTCTGGGGAGACGTTATAGCCCCTTAAGGGGCTCCAGGAAAGCTGGGGAAGCATTCTTCATGGGGGAATGTAGAGACAGGACAAAGGTAATGGTTTTAAAATGAAAGAAGGGAGATTTAATTAGATATTAGGAAGAAACTTTTCACTCTGAGGGCACAGGGACAAGTTTCCCAGAGAAGCTGTGGATGCCGCGTTCCTGGAAGTGTTCAAGGCCAGGCTGGATGGGGCTTTGAGCACCCTGGTCTAATGGGAGGTGTCCCTACCAGGGCAGAGGATTGAAACAAGATGATCTTGAAGGTCCCTTCCCACCTAAACCATTCTATGATTCTTTGAGTCCTG
Source organism: Pedionomus torquatus (assembly GCA_013398155.1). Classification (NCBI taxonomy): domain Eukaryota; kingdom Metazoa; phylum Chordata; class Aves; order Charadriiformes; family Pedionomidae; genus Pedionomus; species Pedionomus torquatus. The sequence continues at coordinate 9,224 of VZRU01009425.1, read as the reverse complement.
CCCAGTTATTGCCAAGGACTGATCCCAGGCCAACGAACCCTGTGCCAGAAGAACCCTGAGGCTTAGCACAGGCTGAAAACCTTTCTGAAAGCTCAGGCTGGATGTAGCCAGGTTTGGAGCCCTTAGTATAAGAAGGATATGGACCTGATGGAGCGGGTCCAGAGGAGGGCCATGAAAATGATCAGGGAGCTGAAGCACCTCTGCTACGATGACAGGCTGAGGGAGCTGGGGTTGTTCAGCCTGGAGGAGAGGAGGCTCCAAGGAGATCTCACAGTAGCCTTCTAGTACCTGAAGGGGGCTACAGAAAAGTTGGGGAGAGTCTGTTTACAAAGGTCTGCAGTGATAAGATGAGGGACAATGGATTTAAGTTGGAGAAATCAAATTTAGATTGGATATTAGAAACAAGTTCTTTACTCTGAGGGTGGTTGAGCACTGGAGCAGGTTGCCCAGGGAGGTGGTTGAGGCCCCTTCTCTGGAGATATTCAAGGTGAGGCTCAATGAGACCCTGGGCAACCTGGTCTAGTTTGGGGTGTCCCTGGGACTGCGGGGAGGTCAGACTAGATGACCTTTGGAGGTCCCTTCTGGCCCACATGGATGATTCCATGATTCTATGATTCTCCACAAGTGAAGGGAATTTAATACCATGCATGGCCATGCTGGGCTAGCTGCTCTGAGGGCACATCCTTGGGACAAAGGGAACACATGAATCTCCAAAATACAGTGGGAACCGACCTCAGCTCTCCTGTGTGAAAGGGCAGCATCAAAGCCCAGCAGAAGCAGGAGCTTTTTAAGCTCCTGCTTAAAGCNAAAAAAAAAAAAAAAAAAAAAAAGCTGAGCAGAAGCTCAGCTTTTTAAGGGGAACAACCAACACAAGTGCCTACACGCAAAGGGCTGACTCCAAGCCCCAAGGCTGCCATTTGTTGCGGGAGCGTTTGGCCTCCCTTCAAAGCAGTTGTTTCTGCAAATGACTCCGCCACCATTGAAACCACGGCCTTACGAAGGGCAGGAAACCAGGCCAACGGCCACCTCGCAGGGATTCCCCTGGATGGAGACCCAAGGAAGTTGCCAAGTGGAACCAAGCCAGCAATTTGCAGCTTATGTCCTAAGAAGTTTTGCACAATCGCCAGTAGGTGAGTGTTTCTTTCACAAACTGGGATGGCACAAGATGTTTTGCTCAAGGACGGAGGACTTTGCACAGAGGGTTCTTGTGACAACAGCCCTTGTTATTTTAGGTTGGAGATGGTATCCAGTACCTGTGGCCAGCATCACTCAGAATACTGTACCATCAAGCTTTTAATTCAGCCCCCAATTGCTGTCCTTGTGTTCATCACTGAGGAAGGGCTTCAAGAACCAGCTTAGAGTGAAACACAAGCCGAAGCCTTGCTCCTTTGGATCCCTGTTGTGCATCTCCTCCCCGCTTCATACCCCAGTTCCACCTCCCCAGCACTCTGGGCATGTCCGAATTCACCTCACAGCTCTTCCCAGGAGGCAGAGGTGCTGCCGAGGATGGAATAGGAGATGCCAGACAGTGAGCAGTGGGACCGGCCACGTAAATTGCAGCTAAAGCTCATTTCAGACACACATCCAGTCCTCGGTGGAATGGCTGGTGATGCAAAAATCACTGTTTATGCCCACGAGGACTCTACAATATCCCCCAGTGGTATTGCTGTCACTCTTTTAGCACAGGTCTCTCTGCTCAGGTCTGAGAAAGGATATTGTCTTGTGGCATGAAGGCATGAAGAAGAGGGGAACCCCTCGCCCCACTGCCCCAGCAGCCCTTTTTGCATGTGAAGCTTCACTAAAGAAGGCAGATGCTCCCAGCATCTCCCTGCAGGCACAGCAGGGCAGGCAGTGCTGTCTAGGTCTCTCTTTTCCATAGTCCTTTCGCTCAGTCCCAGCTGCTCGATGTGGACTCGCATCCCCCACGGAGAGGATGAGCGTGGAGCAGCACACGGAGCTCAGCCTGATCTCAGGGTGAGCAAATAAAAGCCTTCAGGGAGGGCTTGGGAGGCAGGACCAGTCCCCATAAATAGCTTGGATGCCGCTCCCAGGATTAAACCTGACGTGGCCAGCCCCAGGAACAGGCTGGTTTAGTGTTTGAGTCTGAAATATCACGGGAGGTGACCAATTTTCAGTGCCCTTCTTGTAATCACAGCACACAGAGGTAACATTCCCTTAGGACAGGCTGTGGAATTAGCAGTTTCCTTGTTTCAGGAGGGACTGGCAAGTAGTTGGGAAGTCTATAAGGAAAGCACTGTCACCTGTACTACCTGGGGTAGTTTCATCTGTAGTTATTATTAGATGACAATGACAGAGACTTCTGTATCAGAGCTGGTCATATCCCTTTATAGACCACAGCAGGAAAACAGGAGTTTTTTAAGTGGGATTTTCCAGGCCTCCTTGGGACATCACCATGAGGATGAAGTGACTTGTGTTCTGTCTGCTGTGGAAGGAGTGGGAGGTGAAGAGCTGAGCCCAACTGCCTCATGACTGCAAAAATCCACGTGTGGCCAGCTGAGTCCTGCCCCCAGTATGTGGGGAGAGGTGCTCTTGTTTCAGCTCTGACACCTCAGTACCCTTGCATGCAACAGCAGGCATTGCTAAGCAGGATGATACTTCGGAAGAGTGGTGCCTGGTGGCCTCCTCCTGAACCCTTCATGACTCCCAGCCCTGCACGAGAAGACATCTGTCTCCTGGCAAAGTCCTGGACCAACCTGCTGGGTCCATGGCTTCTCTGCTTCTTCCAAGCGTGCAGTGACCGTCTTTCACCGTTTCAGCAGTGCTTGGATTACACAGGCACTGGGCAACTTGGCAAGGCAAGAGAAGGAAAGGCCAAGCTGCTGATCTCCACTGCCAAAATCTGCAGCCCTTGGCAGCTGGGAGGATCATGAGTACTCTTCCAAACATCAAAAGAGGCAACCCAAAAGTCAGGCATGAAGCACAGCCCTCTCCAGACTGGCAAGGACTGTCACTTGTCCTGGTGACACGCTGATCCTACAGCAACAGCCAGTAAAAGGGCCTTGGCCCCTATTATTTTTATGTCTGTTGACCTTTCCTGACAGCAGAACTGCAGGAGGACACGTGCTGGGATCTTCTGGTGGTCAAGCTTCATTAAGGTGGCAATTAGCTCCATCTCTGCACTGTTGCTAAGACATGCACTAGCTCGGTTTTGGGGTGGTGGAGGAAAGGAGGAGCTGTCTTGGGTGTCCTGCTCCTGACCACCCCTCTACATGGTAGCATAGTGTTGGGTGCCAGGAGATCCCCCCTAAAGTCAGACTGTAAAGTACTTTGTGCAACGATTTCTCTCACTGGGGAGAGAAACTGAGGCAGGAAAGAGCAATGAAATACGATAAGGCACCGGGATAAAAGATGTATTCATGCAAGTACTCAGAATATATACATTATGTATGAGTATTTTTTTATGTATATATACACATACATATACACGTCTGATGAATATACAATAAGGCTGGAAAACTATGCCAAGATGGCACCATCAGTATGCTGAGAACCAATAAAGGGTTACACGCAACAAACTCTTAACACAACAAAGTCACCATTAAAGCCTGTCACTCAGGGGACTGCCAGTTGGACGGAGATGTCATCCCGAGTGGCGTCTTCCCAGTTATTTTCAAGTCAAGCACAGAGACCGCGCTTCACTCGGGGAGGGGGGGGGATGAAGAATACAGAGCTCCTTTGTGTTGTGAAAGCAGATTGCTTGCCAAGGGCTAACGAACAGGGGTGCAGTGTGTCCCAAGACGTGTCCAGCAAACCACAGCCCCGAGCAGCCCTTACGCAAGTCAAGATGACACAAGAACCTGGGCTGGAGACCTTGGGAATCCTTCTCAGAGGTGTCAGAAGAGGAAAGAGATGTTTTGTTTTCTCTGGCGCCCGGAGAAGCAGGCAAAGAAGCTTTTGGCCTGGGTATTTTGAGGTGGCAGCCATCCCAGGGGACATTTTGCCACGTGGGGAGACCAGCTGGCTGGGACCAAACTACTGCTGTCAGGAGCTGAGAAGCTGCAGGACGCTCTTACCCCTGGGCTTTTGAGAGCGTCATCCCACCGGTGACTGGCCACATCACCTCCTGGACAGGCTGTCCCCCCTCCTCAGCCCTGGCCCTGTGCAGGTGCTACACAACACCCAGGCAGGGACCCTTATTTATCTCTGCCTCCTTTTTCTTCTCCCCAGAGCTGTCCCCCTTGACGGCAACTCCCAGCCATGAGGATCCTGCCTCTCCTCTGTGCTCTCCTCCTCTTCATGCTCCAGGGAGCAGCAGGTAAGAAATGTGGGGATGGAAGGTGGAAGATTTATGAGATGATGAGCTGTGTGTGACTTCTCCTTGCTTCTTTGGCATAACCTTAGGGTCTCTCACATCCCATTTCTTTAAGGAAAGGTTCCTGTTGCAGGTTCTGCAGCTGGGATCTTGTGACAAAGCTCTTGTGCTCCACAGACGAGGTTTTGCCACCACCTCTGTATCTCCTCCCCTTTGCCATTCTGAGTCAGCAACACTGGGCACAGGAGCCCCGTTGGAGAGGAGGAGGAGGGAGGAAGGCAGGTCCTATTTACACCCTTGGTGTCCTCCCTTGTGCCAGTAGATATGTTGGAGAGCCTCTTCCAGAGGCTGCTGAGGGATGGTAGAGAATGTCTCCCATCTAAGGGCCGTAAACATCACCTTGATTTCTGCTGCGGACGCCTGCGTGGACATTTGTGGCAGGGGACAGCCAGAGATGGGTTAATGGTCCTGCACAGGGACCAGGGGCTGCACTCACCATCTTGAGGTGGCCATTCTGGAGGTCTCCCCTTTTTGTACTCTGCAGGGCTGTCCCATGCTCGAGGATCACCCCAGGACTGTGAGAGGCGCGGGGGCTTCTGCTCTCACAAGTCATGCCCTCCAGGGATCGGTCGTGTTGGTATTTGCTCTGAGCAGGACTTCTGCTGTCGGAGGTAGGTGGAGGCTGTTGGAGAAAGAGAGGAGAATACACAACCCTAGGGCATGGGGACACCCCTGAGCCTCCCCTGCTGCCCTGGTTGGGACAGGCACTGCCAGACCTTTCCTTCTGCAGCCGATGGTATCCTTGATGGCCTCCTGAGTCCCTGGCACCGATCTCCAAGCAGTCCTCTGAGACCACCCTGTGCCCTGCAGTGTGGTCAGGATGATGCTGTGTGGAGGCACCAAACACTTCCAGGAGTGACAGCAGCCCTGGACAGCCAGACTATGGTCCTGTGGGAACCCTTTATCCCAGCATTCCCAATACAAGGTGGTGTTTTGCATTCCCGCTGCTGAGATGTGTGTGTTTTTTCCTGGGGAGTAACCTGTGGGTGTGCATCTTCTCCATGTGTGGGGAAGGGCAGAGAAGATGGGGTGAATCCCTAACAGACATAGACACCTCCCCACACCCTCACCTATTCTCTCTACAATTTGGTCCCAATCCACAGGGGCTCTGACACCAGCCTCTCCTCTCAGCAAGGACATCCCCACATCCCACATTGAGGGTCAGGGATAGGGGGGAATGTTGCTATGACCCCCCCCCTAACTTCAGTGGGTGCCTGTTGGTTCTCCATTGGGTCTCAAACTGCGTCAGGAGTCCCTGTTTCACAAGACATGCCACTCTGTTGGCCTTGGATTCATCCCCAGCTGTGATGCATGGTACCAGGGTGTATTGTAGGGTCCAGGGGTAGCTAGGGGGTAAGGGAAGTCATGCTGTCCCTGGGGAAATAGGGGCAGGTGGCTGGATCACAGGGCCACTCGGGAACCTGGGACTGAATTGGAGGTCAGCACTGTAAGGAGAAGTTCATGATTTGGGGTTGTGCTGAAGGAGGTCAGTAAGGAGCCCAGTTAGGTCAGTTAGAGGTCAGGCTGTGGGTCAGCATTGCAGGTATACCTTGGGGCAGACTGATGGGGCTCAGATCAGGAAGGCTGTGGTGGGGGCCACTGCATTGCCGTGGGGCAGTCAACATGGGGACAGGCAGGGCAGTGGGGCTGGGAGAAGTCTCAGCCTGAGTCATGGCCAAAGCCAGGCAGATGTGTAAGCTGTAGGTCAAGGACCAGGTCTTGATCAGCCAGGTCAAACTACAGCTCTGGTGGGTCCAGTACAACATCCCCAGCTCAAAGCAGCTCCCCTGGACAGGGGCTGGCCCCAGCCATGGCCTTCTTTCGGGAAGCTCTCTCCACATTATAATAAGCAGCCCTTGGCTTTTCTGGCCCTGGAGAGGTCCTGAGCTTGGTAAAACACCTCCAGCAGTGAGGCTCACAGGCCCCTTACATGCACAAAGACACCACCACGGACGTTTTCCTCCTTTCATGTCTTGCTGCCTGGGGAAGATCTCTCTGTGGTAGGTGGCACGAGACCTTTGGCCTCTGCTGTATCCATCTTCAAGACCCTTTGTCACTTCAGAATCCAGCTCCCACAGCTTTGGTCTCTCTGGCCAATGGACCAGCACTCGGTACTCTTGGTTGAAGATTGCTGGAAGACTGCACAGCCATGTATAGAAACACCATACACATGATATTTGTACAAAAAAAAAAAAAAAAAGTTACAAATAAAGTTTATTGGGAATATAGGACATATCATGGTGAACAGACACAGGGGATGGTCAGAGAAGCAAATTGACCAGCAGCCTGCTTACACCAGCTTAGCCCCTTTCATCTCTTGCTTCTCTCTGTATCTCATGATCCGCTCCCCCATGACCTACTGGTATATTTACCTTTCTGAAGGATCACATAGTTCCGAAAAATCCACCGCCTCTCTTGATCTAGAGGTCCACACCTCTAAGGCCTAACAAGTCCTGTACACCTTCCATTTCATAGTCTCTTTTAATTTGGGTATGTTTTCAAAGAGACTTTTTTCTATTGAGCCACGTTTGTGAGTTGTAGGAGGAATGAGGAGTGAATTCAGATGGTGTGCGGTGAGCTGTGGTTCTCACCTGGTGGCTTCTTCTCTTTTCATTGTTTGTTTGTCGGAGCAGCCATCAGATAGGTGGCCATATGGTTGTCACTTTCTGGCATGTTCAAAGATAAATCACTTTGGTGAGGATGAGGGTCTTTATCTAACGTAAAAAGAGGACCCTCCTTCGTGATCCTCCATGTCGCACACCACCTGCTCTACTAAGTAAACTCAGAAGAAAGCAAGGGACAAATAGTTTATCCTTTCATGGGAGTGTCGGCTACTGGTGTCTACACCAACCGCTCTGCTTTGTCCATCCCAGGCAGTTCATGCCAAGTCACTGCAGCCCGTTTGACAGCTGTGAGGTGGGGTGTCACAAGAGATGTTGCATGAGGGTAACAGTGAAGGTTGCAACAGCTCCTAGGAGCCACTTCAGCCTCTCCTGTTGCTTCAGAGAGGGATAAGGTGCAACCCCATCATCCCCACACCAATGGGTCCCTTTCTTGTTGGTTAAAGAGAGACGTGTCAACAGGAATAAGCTCGTGTCCCACCCACCACCAATGATATAAAACCTCAGAGTTTTAGCCAAAGCAGTACTCCTTGGAACCAAGGACATCTGTGATTCCTGTTTGGGTTGTTACTGCCTGAACAAGACCTCCATCAGGTAGGTGATTGTGGGTCTGTTTCTGCAAAACTGCCCATCAAGCTTCTCTTTCAATCCCCATCACCTGAGACTCATCTACATGGGAAAATGCTGGAAGTACCCATGCATGATGTAGTTAGGCCACGAGAGATGCCCAAGAATAAAGAAAAATCCCAAGGTATGTGGAATGGTACAGACCAAAGAATTGTTCTAAGACATAGAAAGGTAAAGGAAACGTCATCTGCTTGAGTTGGAGGCAGCCCCTCTGTAGTTTGATATTCCAGGCTGCCCAGGCTTTGGCAACACCTGGGCCCCCCATGTCCTTATTGTCTTGGTGTCCCCCTCTGCAGCTCCCTGAAGACCCAAGACAGGTGTCAGCCATGAGGATCCTGTTCCTGCTCTTCTCCATCTTCCTTCTGTTGATCCAGGGTTCTGCAGGTGAGAGGGGAAGAAGGGAGGAGGCTGAGGTGTGAGGGCCCATCAGTGGGGTTTTCCATGTGCCACAAAGTGACCACATTAGTTGGAACGATGCAAAGGGTAAGGGGGATTGAAGAGAAGGTGTTTTCCAAGTGCCCTTCCAAGAGGACATGGACTGGTAGTAGATAAGGTCCGTGGAAACAGAAGGTTGTGCTCTTCTGTGGATCAGGAAGGGGATTGGTTTCAGGCTCCAACACTGCACCCAGATGTTTCTCTTTGGGTATCTTTGGCCCTGTGCAGGGACATGGAAACCTGAGGATGTTGCTGGCTCTGTGGGTTGCCTCAGACACAAAGCAGTCTGTCCTTGTCTCTTGGTGTCTCAGCTGAGTATCCCAAAACCTCATTGAACCAAGGCACGATCCCTGCAAGGGGTGGGCAAGGACTTATTTTCAGAGGTGACTCCAAAGTGAGGTAGCAGCCTGGACAGGTGCATGGGCTGCAAGGAGTGTGCTGCTGGTCCAGGCAGTGGTGGACACAAGTGGAAAGCCAGCACGGCGCTTCCTCAACCTTATGCTGGTCCTTCCTGCTGTCTATTCTTCACCCACGAGAGAGTGAAAGAGTCCTTTTAGGAGGCACATGCTGGTCTTCAAGCTGTGACAAACACAAGCTTGACGCTCAGCCCATAAATTGGCCTGACATGCGTGGGGCATCAGGATTTCTTCGACCATATTATCCCTTTAATACTTTTTTGTGTAGCATTCCCCATGGAAATGGGAAACCGATTCGGATGCATCGAAAGAGGAGGATACTGCACCTTGGGACGCTGCCGCCGCCCTTCTACACCTCTTGGAAGATGTTCAATATTGTATGCATGCTGCAGGAGGTAAGATCTATAGTCCTGGCTAAGGAAAGAGTTTGCTCTTCTCTCCACAGAAAAATTGGTTAAAATTTTCTTTCTAGTCAATGCCTTCTAAATTCTCTGATGCATTTGTGCTTTGTGGGAGAGGCTTAGGGAGGAAGAGAAAAGCCCTTGTGGGTTTAGACCTGCCTGTTGTGGGACTAAAGGAGCCCATCTACATCCAGAACTTCCCAGCTCTCCTGAAGTCCCATGAGACCCACTCAGGATTTGCAGAGGGCTCTCCCAAGCCAGCCAGGAGTGAAGCATTCACTGTCCTGTGAGAGAATTGAGGACATGGTCCTGGTTTTGCTGCAATTACAGAGACTTGGAGTGAGGGCTGCCAACACTCAGATAACACAGGTCCAAAATGTCTGCAATAAGG
>VZRU01009423.1:2189-14344 GCA_013398155.1 Pedionomus torquatus | reverse complement strand
ATTTTGTAGAGCATTCTCTACAAGCCATTGTGGGTTACTCTGAAGCATTCAAAATGTGCTGCTTGTGATGAGCCTGCCATTAAGTGCATTGATTTAAATAATAGATCAATGCTAAATATAAAAGCAAAGGGAAAGGCAAGACAATGTTTTTGGCAGAGAATAGAAAATAGATACTAGGTGAGTAGGTGCAAGACAAGAAAACTGGTACTATATTTGAACCCAAAAAGGACACACTTGCAGAAATGATGGTGAGGTAGGATAGGCCAGGGGTTTCCACACCTAGTTAATGGATGTATGGTCATCATCAGTAGCTTCTGGCGTCCAGGGTCACATGCTTTTCTGACCATGCAAAACCAGAGCCTCATCTATGGCTCTTCTGCCAGCTTTCCTTTTGCATCTTCCCATCTTCCAAGCTAGGATTGCAGGCCAGTGCTCACACGTAGCTTTCCCTATCCATTCATGCACTTACAGAAGTTTACGCTAATTTCAGACTTCAGTCACATCCTTTCTGGGGTATGCACTCAAGTAATGAACCTTCACTTCCAGCAAAGACAAAGCAGAACCTTGTTTTCCCCTGTGTGCCTGCTGTCTCTCCAGCCTCGAAGTTCTTCCTACTTCATGTCTTTGTCTGCTTCCTGTAACCTCAGCTGAAGGTGTAGGTCTGCCTGGGGGCAGCAGAGCTACTCGTTATTGTTGAATGCAGGTGGTGCTGCAGTAGTTTGTAGCAGCATTTACACGTGTTACAGGACCTAGGAGGCAGTTGCTGTGCTGCCTGTATAAGAGCAGTCAGACCCAGAAGCTGTGGCTCAGTTTAGTACAGTACATGCTCAAGGATATGGCTTAGTGTTGTGTGGTATGGTGTGTTGTTTATGGTTGTTGGGTTTTTTGTGTGGGTGTTTTTTGGGTTTTTTTGTTTGGTTGGTTTTTTCTTTCCCCCCCTCATTGGTTGGACTAGATGATCTTAAAAGGTCCCTTCCAACCTAAGTGATTCTGTGATTCTGTGTCATGGAAGCAGATGAGAGCAGATGAGTGGCATGTGTGCTATGGTTTGGCCACCTCTTGTACACAGAGAAACAAGGAAAGTTAGCAGCAGACAAGAGTGGAGAGGCACGAGTCTAACTCTCAACAGAGAGAGTTGGCATAAGCCAGCCTTAAATTAAAAGGCCTTAAATTAAACTAACTTGTTTGTACAGGCAGTCCCTGAGCTACATGGCTGGAAATTAGGAATGACTTCACAGTACTCCTTCAGGGGTAATGTAAGTGGAGTTAGTGTAAGAGGTGAAAGCTTCAGTTGTTGAATCTGCCCATAAGAAGTAGTTAAAAACGGACAAGCTGAGGTGCGAACAGAGCTTTTAAACAAACAGGAACCAATTGCATTAACACGAACACAAGAGTCATGTAATTACATTCTTCACTTGTGTGTGAGAAACTAGTCAGTGCTAGATTGAAAACATTGGAGCCTGAAGCAGAGATGCTTTTGCAGCCCCTTGGAAAAAAAAGTCAGATCAGGCCAACTGAGGACAGGAAATGGTTGGTTTAAAAAAATATAAAATGTGTGGCTATTTTAGGATTCTCTTTATACAGAAGTGCATACGCTAGTGAAAGTATGTGTGTGTTTGTGTATCACATCTTTGGATGTCTGGTTATCTTAAAGCCTTTTAACCTGTAAAAATACAGAATATCATTTCCTCATGTTGCCAAATTACTTCAGACATCTTCCCTTCCAAAACCCACCTCCTCTCTCTAAGAAGACTTTTTGTAGTTTTTCTCCGTTTGCTAAAAACTGGGTAACTTGCTATAAATTCACACGGTTCTTTGCTTCTGGAAAATACCTTGATTTAACTGGACATAGGGAGGATTTACAACTTCTTTACCACACTTGCTTCTTGAAGTTTTGGAGAAAGAGTATACCCTTGAAAATAAATATCACAAACTATCTGAGCTTTTACAAGTTGAGCCTATACTGTGACAGGAATTTTAAAAGTCGGCCTGTGAATTGGTGGTAATCCGAGTTGTTGTTTTCAGAAATAAAACATGATACTTAGAAATATTTCATTCTCATGCAAAATTCTGCAGCCAGAAAGAAAAATAATAGGAAATAAGTTATATTTTTCATTCAGTTTTCTTAGGCTTTTGTTTTATCAGAGGTAGTAGCAGAAATCAAGTAAGCATTAAAATTGAGAGAGATGCTGATAAAGGGATAAATAAGGAGATAAGGCATTAATTTCAGAAGTTACCCAGTATAGGAGAATTTGGATAAAACGTTAGATCTGTCAGAAGGAATTCTAGAAAAGGAACTATAGTGTGTGCTTTTGAGCTTTGCAACATCCATTACAGCATCTTCTGTGGAGCTTACAAGGCGTACAGCAAGTGCAGAGGAAATTCAACAGAGTGGTCATGCATAGTGTAATGTTTTCATTGCAATTTAATCTTTGAGCCCTCTAGAAGATTTAAAATAAACGACGATTTAAAAATAAAATTCATTACACTGTTGTGATAGTATTCTGTGGATGAATTACTTCAGTCTTGTCTAGGAAGACCTGAATGAAGACAAGCAAATGGATCATTTTACTTGAGTGAAGTTACAGCTGTTCCATCTACACTTTCGGTAAGTGTATATTAGAGAAAACTGCTTATTTTACAGATGGTCTCTAAGATTATGCTAGTTTTGTCTTAAGTGTGTTTGGGACTGAACTCTGCTTTCCTGAGTTAGACTTTTAAATTCAGTTTTAAAATCCTGAAAAAGTGTTTTGATTTCAGTGTTTTCTTATCCATGCTGAGCAACTTTCACACTATGGGTATTGGTATGCTGTGATGATAGGACCATACTTTACAAATCAGTTTTTTTAATTGCACTTCAGACACAATTTTAAAGCTGGCACATTTCAATAACAAAACTGAGTATTTGACAGATAACTTGAAAGAAATTTTAAAAACCAACAAACTCAAATAAAAAGTCAGCAGCTATCTCAAGCAGAAGATAGGCCAAATCTTTTTGCATTTCAATATAATATTTTGTAGTTAATATTTCAGTTACAAGAGTACCCAGGAACTCCACATGTGAATTAAGTCTCTAACACGTACACGGAAAATGAGAATCTTAGGGAGACTTAAGATGTCTGTGAATGCTACAGCAAAGGATAAATGAGGATTTTCACATAGAATGTGAGAAAGTACAGAAAGTATATCTTTTGCGTTATGTTTTTTTGTTGCTTTTTTTTTTTTTTTTAAAGGCAGCTTACAAGAAAGTATACAGCTAGTCAGTACATGGAACCTCAAGGTGAAGACCTTAAAATCACTAGCAGGACAAAAAGCACAGATTTCTGTGTAATGATAATATATAAGAGCTGATATATTGGGCCAAGACACTAATGTATTTTTTTTATCTACAGTGTAAACTATGACTGTGGTTTCAGCTCTTCATAGCTTTACATTTCATGGTAGTGGTTACATTATTGTTTTAAGATAAAGATTATATGTAGAGTGCCAGCAAATTTATTTAGAGTGTAGTTGGTGCAGTTATTTGCAATAGGTTTCTGTTAAAAATCTATTAAAATGCCCTCAAAGTAATTAAATGACCTGTGCATTTAAGGTAAATTGAATTATTTTAAATTCCAATTTTTCCACTAAAAAATTTCCTTTACTTTTGGACAAGGGAAAACAAAAAACAGTTAAACAGAAAAACAATTGCTCATCAGATGACATTATTATGTGTCTTAGGTCTATCTGCCTTTTCTAACCTGAAGCTATAGTGAACATTTAGTTTTTGTTTCTAATGTTCCTTGTTTTGGTGTGAAGTGCTGCATTTGAACTAGAAAAATGTAAAATAATTGCTTAAGGGGACTGATAGGACTATTAATGTCTATCATTTTTGGCTGAAGCTGCATTAGCTGCCCAAGGAATTTTACGTGGTCATTCAGCTACACAACAGTCTCTGTCTGTGTTGAAACAGTAATGTAGCCACTTCAGTGTACAAGCTTTAGCTTGCTTTCAGACTTGTTTGCAAATTCCTTTATGTTGGTTCAATATTGATTCAAATCTGGCTTTACAGATACAGTTGTGAGATTGTTTTTAAAAAAAAAAAAACACAGGGTAGAAACAACAGAATACAGTTAGATGTATATTATACGTTACTTTTTTAATTACTTCCTGGTTTTGTGTCTTGGTTTTGGCTTGGTTTGGGGAGGTGGGGGTGTTTGCTTTTTGGTTGTTTGTTGTTTGTTTTTTGTTTTTTTTTAACCAAGTAGTGCAAGTCCAGCTAGAACTATTCAGTGATCTCTGAAGACCCATTGCTGGAAAGGGTCATGGAGATCGATGTAGAAGAACTACATAGGCTTTCTTGGGTGTTGTCTGTTGGCTTCAAGCTGTAGCAACTTGAATATCTTGTTTGATTGGAAGTCCTAGGCTTCTCTTAAATCTCATCTTCAGATGTCATATCCAAAAATTTAGAATAGGACTAAATATGCTTAAACTGAAAAAGCTGAAGAATTCTTCAGTTGAAATGTCCATTTGTATTAGATATTCAGTGTGCATCTATTAAAAATAGCCTTCACTGCTAAGATTATGCTGTTTTCCTTACCAGATTATCCAGTGAGTTTTATTGTTCTGGTGAGATGAAAATTGGAAATTTTCTAAAGGAGTTTTTAATAATGTTTAATTTATAATGATATTTCTCTATTCTTTTATATTTGTCTAACATAATTCCTGCTGAGTTAATGTGGAAGCACTTGCATCACACTGTTTTTTATATTAAACAATAATAAAGCTCATATTATTTGCTATCTAAAAATCTGCTATTTGGAGGAGGCAAATACATTATTTTTAATGTGTCTGCCTGTATCTATATGTATATCTATATGTATATGTGGGAACAATTTGGGGGTGTCAGGTGAGTGTCTCCACTTCTGCTTTTATTCTTTTTTGCCCTCTTCTTCATCTGAGGCTTGAAAGACAAGGAATGTCTTCAGTCATTCCTTAGCAGTCTCAGTAAGATCAAGTGAGTCCTATTTGCTTATTTACCTTAAGAGTTTTGCTTATTTGATTAAGGTGATTAGGGCATCATTCCTTTTGTGTGTACGATAGGAACAGTTAATTCCTCTCACTGGTGATCACAAGCATGGCTTTGTCTTTTTTGGAGAGACCTCCATGCCAGATCAGTAATTATTTGCTCACTTTTCCAGGATGATGTCATTTCAGAATATTTATCTGACACTAGAGATTAGAGAAGGCCAAACAACTATACTTAGGCTCGCAGGATAAAAGGTGAATTCCAGTTTCTGTCTGAAGCTTTTTAAGTTGTCTTTCATTTTTGTCCCTACCGATTCATATATGAGTCCCTATGTGGGACAGACAGCAGCTCTACTGTCACTTCCTTGGGGCAGCATCATCTTAAGAACCTTAGATAAACCACTTAGTGCAGTAAGGAAATTCAACAGCCATCTGGGGAATAACATAACATTAGCCTTCTGTTCCAATGACCAGTGATGATGGTTTAGCCTACAGTATTGCAAGTATCACTGAATTACCATTGTTGACACCAATGACATCTGATTGTGGTAATGTCACTGACAGATGCATGTCTTAATGGCATGATTTTGTGTGTGACTGTTTTAATATGTATTGAGCATTCAGAAAAATAACAGGAGGAGGAATATGGGTGAATGTGTTGATTCTGAATTCTGTGCATCCTGAATGCAAGATACTTTGCCAAGAACTAAATCCAAGACCTAGTACTAATCAATTCTTAGTGATTTCAGTATAATTTTTGTTTACCCCTATACTGTTTCCCTAATAAGGTCTGATGCGTTTTGACCAGAGGAGACTCTTAGTTTTTTGAGACATACTCTGTACTCATTTCTTTACAGTTGGTGCTGGTGTATGCTGTGAAAAAACAGTGGTCTGGTGTAAACAGTGTGAAATAATGAATTTTAATAATTTGAATCAGGAGGCAAAAAAGTTCAACTTTGTGTATTTTGTTTTAATTTTGCTTTACATTTGATGCTTTTATTTTCCTCAGTAGATCATTCTCATCTTATTTGTGCATCACAAGACACTTGCAAATAAATATACTGTTTATCTTACATTTGTTACTTCTTCCTACTAGCAGAAGGGCCTCAGTACCTTTATGTGTATTGTTCTCTTCAACAAGATTCTTAACTTTTTTATTTTAATGTAGAATGTAGTGAAGGTGTTTCTACCGTATAATTATTATGGTTGTTAAGATGGTGTACAAAACAGCATGTAAACTGAACTTGTGTGGGAGGTATAAAAGTGGTTTATGCATATTTTGCATAAAAAATTGGTTTATTAAAGTATGTATTGACTGCAGTTGGAGAACTGATGTTGTAGTTTGGTTCATCATGGTGCAGATTTTTCAACCTTAACTTAAAAATAGTTTGCCACTTACTTAAATTAAGATTTTTTTTAATAATAGTGAATAACTTCATTTTAAAGAAGCAATGCACTCTTTTGAAGTCCAGGAACTTCCCCAAATAGGCTCCACCCCATGATAAGGCATATTGTCCTTCACATTTGCTGTGATGTACTTCCTTATTGTAGGAGCAGGAGATTACTTCCTCTGAGTGATTTTGAAAAAGAAGAGAGAAGGATGTTTACCCAATGCCTGTGCCAGTAGGCCTTCCACAAAGGTCTTGTCTGTAACAGCTGAACCATTGTTAAAGTAACAGGCACCATAAAGCCTCTCATGACTTTTCTTCCAGGTTTTGCAGGCAGTAGGACCACTTTCTAAATGTGCAGTAAGTGGAGACAGGAATCTCACAGCTGTTTGTTTCTTTGTTCTTACTAATCTCCTTTAGTTGAGAAGGATGAGTGCATAACTGAATGAAAGTAAATGCTATAATTTCAGGGCCTGCATCTCTTTCCTCACAATCCTGTATCATTCCATCCATGGCTGTGGCTTTTTTTTAGCCATAACTTCATTTTTAAGTTAGATCAGCTACTTTCCTCAGATATTTTCAAGTTCCAGTTCTGATCTATTAATGAGGAAGCAGTTCAAAAGCCATGTATCATTTTGGTTTTATCTGTGTTTTGGGGTGGCCTGAATCATCAGTTATAGAAACTTCAGTTCAACCAGAATCATGCAGCAAACACCAGCTGCTTTGCCTCCATACAGCTAAGAGAAAGAAACCTTACTATATACTTAAATAGGGAGTCGAATACAGTGCATATGCACCTGACACTAATCTTGCTTGAAAGAGTTTTAAGCTGACAAGAAGCACGTTCTGAATTACATACAAGAAGTTTGACAGTAGAGATTTAACCATAGAATAATAGATCATCTACATTGGAAGGGACCTTTAAGATCATTGAATCCAAATGCTAAATCAGATTCTGAATCCTCAAAGGTAACTCCTGCCTTTGCATACCCACTTACTGCCTCGTAATAGATTTAGCCCATTACAATGATGAGTGGGGCTTGTTACCGAAGGCAGAGCATTTCACTTTCACCTCCTGGTCCATAGTTAATCTTTATTTCCCATCCCTTCCCAAATCTGTCATGTGATAGGCAATTACAGATGTTCATGTTTGATGTAAAGGCAGTTGCAGAGGTTCCTATGCTACATGCTAGGTAAAGTAGTCTAGAATTTGGAGTAGGAACCTGTGTCCTGGTGGGGAAAAAAGAAAAGGGATGGGGGAAAGAGAGGAGGAGGGGGTTACTTCTTACTGTTTTAGACTTCAACTGACAGATCTGATACCTTCTGTTATGAACTCAGGAGTTTTTGATCTTCTCAAACAGCCTTCCATTCAGTATCAGATTGTTTTATGACTACCAGCATTAAGAGCACTGCCATTTTAATATCTAGCACGTGTGATTACAGTGGGGCAGATCATTAGCACCACAGTGTCTTTCCACTTGTTATCTCTAGCTGTGGAAATGAAATAATGGCAAATTTGAAGAGATGGTGCATCCAAATGTGTCCTTGCCCAAAAGATTAGTTGATCAAAGGTCTTTTAAATCCAGAGATGTTTGCTGTTTTGCATTATGTCTACCACTTGTTCAGCCAAATGGACTTCTAATGAATTGTAAGAATGGTGTTCCATCCTATCAAAGTGAAATCCAAAGCACTTCTGATGGTTTCCAAATTGGTGAAAGCTTAACAGGTTTTTGTCTTTGCACAGACAATCTGACAATCTCATGTATCTAATTGAACCCAACAACAGTAATAGATTTGTTTTTCAGTTTTTACTTGTACATCAGCCAGTGCTGTATGTTGATGTTTGTAAACCTAATCTGCATTAAGTCTTAACTAATTGTTCTACAAAACATTGAATTTTAGTACATGCTGTGGCCTGTCATCTATTTTATCTGCAAGGGTGTGTTGGTTTTGCACCTTCATATGTATGGAAACTATACTGCTGTGCCCTTTCTTTGCTCCTCGTGCATCCAATGAGCATAGGTATTCATTAACTAAAGCAGCGTACTTCTGCAGAAGAGTGGAATTACAGGCTGTCACAATATCATGTATATTGTTTCGCCTGCTCAATGCAATGCCACAGTGCATGCTTTTACAGATGTTATTTGCAAAAAGAAATACAGCTCTTCGCCTTTAGGAAAAGAAACCATGAATTTGTGGACAGGGATGCCACAACAATGATGAGCCAGAACAGCTCTCCCTGTCTCACAGGCAGTAGTGTATCAGATTTTCCCAAGCAGGTATATTATCATAGCTGTAGGTACTCTTAGAAAAAGTCTGTCATCAAGCTGATACTCCATGGAGAGCAAATTGCATTACAGATTTATTTGCGTCCAATATTAAAATGATTGGTGTTCCAGGACATTTGAGTTCAGCTTTGTTCCAAGGTGTTGAACTATGGATTCAATTGTACACATACACAATTTGTAGTGTGATATGCAACATAAGACAAAACCAATTGTAGCTAGAATTGTTTCAAGAGGATAAGAAGATGACATAATTTCTCATAGTTTCCTCAGCTTCTTATTCCATTCCTAGACCTACTAGCTGCAGGGAATGAATAATAGTAGGAAATGAAGGTCAATTAACTGTGCCCAAATCTGAAATTATATTATCCGGATGCACATACATTTGCTGCTTTGAATGTTGCTGTCAAATTGCTACTTACAGATAGAAGAAATTCTACCTGTAAATAGAAGAAAAATGCTCCTTTTTTAATATAATCTTAAACTTAGTAATGAAGCAAATTCTTAGTTTGGTACATTCTAGGTTACATTGGTACTGTCTTAGTCAGCCTTTTGTCATCCTTGAATGTTAAAGAACTCGTAAGAGGTGCTTTTTGTGTCCTTGTGTCCCAGTTTGAAGTAAAACAGAACCAACACTGTTCAGTATTTTTACATCTTAGCTAGGCCTTTTCAGACTCTCTGAAATTATATATTGTGGAGAAAATGGCTCATTCTCAGAGTGATAAGACCAGTGTTTGTACTTCATGCCAGGGAACAGTATGCAGAGAGGCTCTTGCTCACACTTACTGCTATAACAACCAAGGTCAGCTAATTTTGTTATTTGTCCCATTGGAGGGTCAGAAACAGAAAAAGTGTAGAGGGGTCACACTTGTGGGGAGGAGAGGACAGGACAGGTGACCCAAACCTGACCAACAGGGGTATTCCATCCCATCTGCCCCATGCTCAGTATAAAAGCTGAGGGATCAAAGGGTCAGCTTTCTTTCTGCAATAGTTGATGTCAGAAGAGGACTCTCTGTTCATCTGCCTTTGATCCCAATCCTTGCATTTCTGACTCCAGAGCTAGAACCTGATTTCAGTTCATGCCTGAGTCCATTCTGGGACTTCCCCAGTGCCTTGGTGACTTCATCCTGGGAGCTTGATATGGTTTTGTGTATATGGCATCTATTTCATTATTTCTTTTTTTATTCTTATTATTTTAATATTAATACTTCATTAAAGTAGTTTAGTTCATTCTAAAGTCGTGAATCTCCTTACCTCTTACTCTCCACTCTTTGCTGTGGGGGGAGTGGGGCAGAAGGGCCATCTGTCCTTCTGGTTTAGGTAAATTCAACTGAAACCACAAAAACTTTGTTACCAGAAAGAGATTCCACTCTTGCATGTGGGAATTCACCAGCAATTTTATGAATCTTATGATGAAGTCCTGTGTTCCATGGAATTGCTCTTGCTTCAGTAAAATCAGTTGTGTTAGCCAGAAAGTAGTAAGCTTTGAGCCTCTTTTGGCTAGTGTTTTAATATAACTCTCCACAAAATATAAAGTAATGTTTAGATCCCATTTAAAAAATACTTTCCTAAAGTTCCTCAGAACTTATGCCTGTGACCAGGCCTTCTATCATAATAACCAGTCAGCAGTCAAAAAGTAGGAAATTAATTTCACAGACATTTCAGTCATGGATGGAAAACCCTTTAAGGCTGTCTTTCCATCTATCTCCCCAGTAGGAGAGGTCCAGTGCTTCACAGGGTCAAACTATCTTCTAAAGACTATTTAAATAAATCATTGTGTAATAAATATTAATCACATGGATGAACTCAGAAAGAATTTTAGTGCAGTGGAAGACTGCACTAAATGTTTTAGAATGGATTTTCCCTTGATATGCTGGATGTGAGGACCACTGGTATTTTTTTAAGTGAAAGCGTAAGGTGTGTCTCCAGGCAGAAGGTCTTGCAAAATGATACAGTGGTAGCTATTCTGCAGGAGCTCCTTCGCATTGACACATTTATTCTGTGTTATGAGAGCTCTTTTCTGCTTAGCTTAATCTGTATCACTTTTAGGCTGAAATAAGGTTTACATAGAAAGCTATTACAGAATTTCAGTTACTTCCTCTGTGCACACAAGCCTTCCATATACAGAGGTACAGAGAGACACTCTAAGCAGTCTGCATGGAAACTTGGAAGCCTGAATTTTAGCAATGGATTGAAAGGTTGATTCCCATTATTAAATACTAATTTTACAGGTAGCAGAACTTGACTTTTGTGATAAGGTGGCTCTTTAGAATTCTCTCTAAAAGGAAGGAAAAAACCAACCTTCTAATGTAGTAGAACTAAAGAGTGGGTAAAACTTTCTAAATGGCAAAGTGGCTGAAATTGTCTAACAATTCTGAAATTGGGACAAATTTGAGAACTTATTTTGATTAGAGAACAATTATTTGAGAGGTTTTTTTCCAAACCAGTAGCAGGAAGAAGCTGTACTTCCCAAAGGTACATCCATTTGAAGGGTGGGACATCTTCCTAGTAATGGAGATCTTTTTTTCTTGCAGGTTGTCCTGTTTCTCTTTTCAGTACACAGAGGAGTGGGGAGAGTATTCTGTTACACATCTGCTATTTGTGCTATCTACGTTTGTGTCTTAACTGTCAATTATTATACAGGTTACTACAAAGAAGACAGTTCCTAATCCAAATGCCTCTTAATATCTGTTTATAGTATAATGGAAAGCAACAGGAGAGAAGACCTAGCCCCAAGTACATTCTAATGTGTTAGTAAGGACACTTACCAGGAGAAAAATGGGGTTTGTCACCCTAAGAGGAAGCAAGAATTGAATCCTGCCTCGTGCTTACGGAGCTTCTATTTAGCTACTGGATTTTGAATGAGTTAGCAGTACTACATATTGTTGCCATTCCTTTTGTTTCCTTGTATGACACATGCCAGATACGTGTCATTTCAGCCTGTTCTGATAGGACATTCTGAGAGAGAAAGGGAAGAGAGTATTGGCAACAAAACCAAAGATAAAAAAAATCAGGGCTTTTTATGGATAGCGAAGTAGAAAATGGCAAGGTTTGTCTTCACAAAACAAATGAATTAAAGATAGAGATTAACGTTTGGTAGCACTTCTTTTTAGTGGAAGGTGTCCTTGCCCATGGCAGGGGTGTTAGAGCACAATGATCTTTAAGGTCCCTTCCAACTCCAACCATTCTATGATTCTATGATTTTTTTTTATTATGTTTTTTGAATCTTGTACATCATTGTGATACTGGTGGATTCTGGAATCCAGCTGGACATCTGAAACTTGGATAATAGAGAAATTAGAGATGAGTTTTCAGCATGTGTGCAAGACTTCTGTCTTCAGTGAACTTGTCTGCTTAATGTATTTAGGTGATGTGTTTCAAATCTTGTTTCTGCTGCATTCTACTGATTGTGTGGGGTAAGCCAGGTCATCTTATGTTTTAAATGGTAGCTTTCATGCTTCTGCCTGGTACATTA
>VZRU01009422.1:7709-18371 GCA_013398155.1 Pedionomus torquatus | reverse complement strand
GCCCCGAGAGAGCCCGGGCTGGTGCTGGGCGAGGACGGGGGGGCACAGCAGGAATTGATCTCCCCTTCCCCCGGGAGGAGGGCAAATCCACCCAAGAAGCACAGCACAATTACGCCACCTCCCTAATAACGTCTTCCAAGGGCACCACTCCCCTCCTCCGGGACGCTAATGAGCTCATTTAGGTAAAGTTTGCTAATTATTTCCTTGGCGCTGTGCATTCTAACGGGCTGCGCTTCGCCGATGCTGCGGTTCCCGCCGGGGCTCTGCTTCTGGGGGTGGCACGGTCCCTCCTGGCCCGGCTGAGGCCACGGGGGACAATGATCATGACTCTTCCATGACAAGTGGCAGGGGCATCCTCAGTCACGTCCCTGGAGAGGGCTGGTGCTGGCTGTGGGCATCACTGGTGTGACGACGGGCATCACCAGGTGCCCGGGTGACAGGCACAACCTGTGGCAGGTCCGTGGTCACTCTGGATAGGGTTGGTGGCTCTTCCTCGCGTGCCCAGCTGGTCCCTCATCCCCCATCCACCCGCGGTGCCCGGGATGTGGTGGCGGAGTCGGGGTGATGCCCGCAGGGCTGGCACGGGCTGGCACCAGCTCTGCCTGCGGCTGCCACGGCAGTAGAAGAGGAGGATGCCCCGGCCGGGCTCCAGAAGTGCCTGGCACTTCCTTGCCACTCGTCACCCTTCAGGCCGGGGCAGGGGAGTGCTCTCTAATCCCTGATCCTAATGGGATGAACCTGGTCCCCTCTAAGGAAAGAGGGGGAGCGCAGAAGCACCCCGCTTCCTCCAGCGCTGGGTGGGTGTAGAGAGTCCTTCTGCTCTTTTGGAGCCCGAAGTCTCCGTTTCCCGTCAGAGCAGGCAGATGTTTAGATGAGCAGAAACCGCGCTGTTTGGGAGAAGTTTCTCCCCTTGGCGGGGGGAGGGAAAGGCGTTCAGCTGGGACACTTTGAAGCCCCGCTCCCTGGGACACCGCGCCAACGTTCTGCTGCCTCCCCCTCTGCTCCTTTGCCATTAGTCCTGCTTGTGCCTTGGTCTGGCAGCACTTGATGTCCAAACTGAGGCGTTTAGACCTGCGAGCACCAGCCCCGTCCCCCCGTCTCTGACCTCTTCCTCCTGCTCCCCCACAGAACGACGGGCAGGACTGGGACGGCTGGTTTTCCAGAGGCCAACGGTGGGACCGAGCCACCAGGCGCCCCAACCTCAACCTGACCAAGCAGCCTTTGCCCTGGAGCGAGCAGGTGGGTGGGCAGGGGCCACGAAGGGGGCGGTGGTGGAGGAGGAGGTCCCCAGAGGAGAGCCACCCACCCAGCCCCTCCTTGGGCAGCCCGTGTCCCCTCAGCCTGCCAGGCTCCAAAGCCATCTCCAGCCACCCTCTTCCCTGCCCTCCACCACCCCTCCTGGGGGCTCTGCCTGGTCCTGGGCTCCACGTGATGCCCATGAGGATGAGCTCCTTGGGTGAATCAGCCCCCTCATCGGTCTGTGGTGGTGTGCAAGGGGACATCCTGCCACCTGTCTTCTCCAGAGCCGTGCCCATCTCCTGGTGCTGAGGGGAGGGATGGGGTCAGGCTTTTGGTGCCATCTCCAGACAATGTCCTGCACCCAAACGTGCTTAGGAGCCCCAGGAGCAGCAGTGGGAGGGTTCTCTCCTGGGGGCTGGTGCGTTGACCCTGGCTCTGGCACAGGGAGGGGAGCTCAGCCCTTCCTCGGTGTCACTGCAGAGGAGCTGAGGCCGGGAAGGAGACACCCCTAGGGCTCAACATCCACATCTGTCCTGCCCTAACACTGTCCTTGGGAGGTGATGGGGGACGCGAGGAGGACACTGTGCTCATCTCCCCATCTTCTCCCCCAGTACAAAGGGAAGGCCAACTTGCACGTCTTTGAAGACTGGTGTGGAGGAGCTGTGAGGCACCTGAGAAAGAACCTCCATTTTCCGCTCTTTCCCCACGTGAGTCCTGTCCTGGGGGCGGTGGGGCGGAGGGAGGGTCCGCTCGTCCCTCTCTGGGTCTCTGCTGCTGGGTCTCTGCTGGCCGTGGGCTTGGTCCTCCAGACCTTTGCTTGCAGGATTTCAGGGTTGGTTGGGGGCAGGCGATTCCCAGCAGAGCAGGGATGGAGGGAGAGGTGGGTGACGGTGGGACCTCCGTGTCCCCCAAGGTGGCTGGGTGATGGTGGTGCCAGGCATGAGCCTGGGCATGAGCCGCTGGTGCTTTCTGCTTGGCACAGACCCGCACCACAGTCAAGAAGCTGGCTGTGTCACCCAAGTGGAAGAACTACGGGCTGAGGATTTTTGGCTACATCCACCCCTTCAAGGATGGTGAGTGACGGAGTTTGGCCTCTCCTTCCCCTGCAGCAACGTGGAGAAGCTGCCTCCTTCCCCCTTCTTGGGCCACTGAAAGGCTCTTAGAGACAGTCCCCAGGCCCCTGGCTCCCCGGCAGGAGGCTCTTAACGGGGCAAAGATCCTTTTCCCTGGTTGCTTTGGAGGGAGGCGAAGCCCCCATCCTGATCAGGACAGAGCCACGGCCTGGGGTCTGGGGTGGCCCCATCGCCTCTGTCCGCCCACCCCTGTTCCCCGTCTCGCAGCGAGGCTCCGGGGCTGAGCCCCCGCCACCAGGGCTGCCGTATCCCCCCGTGGTGACCTCCTCCTTGGCTCTCCGCAGGGGATTTCCAGTTTTCTGTGGCATCAGATGACAATTCCGAGTTCTGGCTCAGCTCTGACGACAGTCCATCCAACTCCCGGCTGGCTGCCTTCGTGGGCAAGGTCTGTGCCTTCATCTTCCTCCCTCTGCCTTTTCCCACCCCAGGGGTGACCCAGCTCCCACCGAGAGCGTCTCCTCCCCGGGGTGCCTCGCTTCTCACTCCCAGCATCCTGGTAACCATCCCCAGATGCCTACTGGGCATCCCTACGGCTCAACTAACCACGTTTCTAACCCGTGGGTGCTCTTCAGCCACGGCAAATTCTCCCATCTCCAAGCCCCCTGCAGCAGCTCTCAGAGGGAGCGGGCAGCCTCCCTGGGGGACTTCAGAGGCGGCTTCTTTGTCCCCTTGGGGAACGCAGAGCTATTTCAGGCTGGTCCCACCTCTGCCCCTGGCCTGGCTTCTGGAAGAAGCCTCTTGGTCCCTCCCTAGTTGTAGCTGCCAAAGACCAGCTTATGTCCCAGAACAAGACACGGAATAGTTGCTCCTGGATTTTCTTGGCGTTAACTCCTGTAACTGGAAGCCCCATGGTCCATCATTGCACCCGGGGGGTTTTGGGATCTTGGTGACAAGTTCTTGTAACCAGAGCGTCACCAGCTGGGGGCAAGAAGGCCCTCCTGGGTTATCCTCCTGCCTGAGGAGCCTTTCTGTGGCATGGCGTGGTGCCCGATGGAGGTGGAGGAGACATCTCACAGCCTGGGGGGGTTTGGGCCTCGTGCCCCCTTGGCCCCTGGTGGCCCCAGGGCTCTCACGTCCTCCTCCTTCCTTCCCCAGCTGGGCACCGAGTGGACGGCGCCGGGGGAGTTCACCAAATTCAGCTCACAGGTCTCCAAGCCTCTACGGTAAGGGTGTCCTTGATCCTGCTGCCTGTCCCCGGTGGATGGAGCTGGGGAGCTGGAGCCGAGGGCTCCGCGCTGGCTCTGACCAGTTCCTCCTCCCTGGGAGGAGCCCTTGGCCATGGTCTCTTCCCAAAAGTCTTCCCAGTGCGGGGTGTAGGCTGGACAGGACCTCAGCCAACCCCTGCCCCCCAGGCCCATGGCCTGAAGGAGCTGGGGGCTGCAGCCACCTCTGCAGATGATGAGGGGGAGATGGATGGGGGACCCCCCCGATCTCAGGGAGGGGGCGAGATGCCCACATCCTGCTGCCTGTCTTCTTGCCCCAGAAAGGTTTAGCCACGTGTGGGCAAGGCAGAGAGGGTCTCCCAAGGTGGCTGCTGTAGCAGGGGAGCTCCCGTTGCCCCAGCAGCGGTGGTGCTCAGCTCAGCGAGGGCTCCTGACCGGCTCCTTCCCCTCCTGTGCAGCCTCATGTCCTCCAGGCGCTACTACTTCGAGCTGCTCCACAAACAAGACGACCGAGGCTCAGACCACGTGGAAGTTGGTGTGAGTAAATGCCCCTACACCCCGCATCCTTCGGGGATTGTCCTGTCATGAGCCAATGCTGGGGCTTTTCCCGATGCGTGATAAAGCGATTTTTCCTGGGGCAAAGCCACGACATCCCCCCAGAGGCTCCGTCTGCAGAGGGGACGGTCAGCGTGGCTCCGATGGAGCTGGGGCTCATTCCCCGTCTCCCTGGGCAGGACGCCTGGCACGGGCTGCTTTTCCCTGGGCTCATCCCATCCTTTCGTGCCGATGGCTTTTTGGGAGCCAAAGGACCTGCCGTCCCTCCGTTGTGCTCCCTTCCCCGTGTCCTCTCCCAGTGGCCGCCAGCAGAGCAGCCTGTCCCCGCCAGGCTCCGGTGGCGACGGGACCCCCAGCTCCTCCTGGCCAGTCCCATCCCTTCTCCTCTCTTCTTGGCCTTCTGCAGAAGGGGAAAGATCCCCTGTAGGGTGCTTCTTGGAGGAGCCCATTGCTATGGGCAAGGGGAGCCCAGAGCGGGTGGGTCCCAGGTGGGAGCGGGTGGGTCCCAGGTGGGAGCCCACCGCGGTGGCCTGTGTCCCGGGTCAGTGGTGGGAGAGGCAGCCGAGGTGATGGAGTGGGTCCCCTTTTTCTCTCCCCCCCTTCGAGATCCCGTGTGTTTCGAATCCGAACTTGCCTGCCTGGGCTGCGCTGCCCTGGCAAAGCCTGGAGCGAGTGTGTCTCTGGGGGGGAGGATGCTGGCTCGTTAGCAAAGGCCTCCTTTCTCCTGAGCAGTCATTAATCACCGCCTGTGCCAGCGAGCGTCACAGCCTGACGACACCCCTTCCTCGCTGCCTCCCCTCGCCCTCCCGGGCTCCATCCCAGCCCCTCCCGATAAGATCTGCCTTTCTGCCATGGAAAACAAATAGATGGGGGAGACGTGGTTTTTTTTTGCTGGAGGGAGGGAAGCCTTTCAGATGTTCAGAAAGAAACAACAACAACCACAGAGCAGCAGGACCCTAATGCGTCTCTGCCTGTGGGTATTGAAGGGCTTGTCCAGACAAAGGATCAAAACAAGCTTTTAAAAAGCACGTTCAGTCGGTGCAGGCAGCGATGAAGACCCTCTGAAGTCAAGGCAAGGCGTCTGCTGTTGATGTGTGGGGGAAGGAGAAGGGACGCTGCAGGGCTCAGCTTCGGCCCCCGTCCTTGGTGGGTGCCCTGGGCCCCCCGCTGCTGGAGGGGGGTGTGCAGAGATGCTGCCCTGCGCCCTGACGTTGTCCCCCCACACGAGGTGGGACACGGAGCCGTGCTGCCTCCTGGGATGCTATTGATGCTGCTGGCGAGGAGGGGCTGGATCTGACCTGCCTGGCCCAGGAGGACCCTGGTGACCATGTGGCAGCATCACCCCGTGTCCCACCTCCGGGAGCATTCCCCTCTCTGACCGTGCAGGGTAATCCCGAACCACCTGGGATCAAGGCAGGAGCTGGGGCTGTGCTGGGGCAGGAGCTCTCCTCTCCCCTTCCTCTCCTGCTGGGTCGGGCTGGCATCAGTGCGGGCAAGTTTCTGGGAGCTGGGGATGGGGAAGGACCCATCCCAGGGTGCCAGGGGTGGGGCAGCAGCATCCCGAGACCCTGACGCCCTCTCACTCCTTCTCCCTCTCCTTTTGTTTTTTCCTAGTGGCGGGTTTTCCTCCCCAGTTTGAAGTTTGAAGTGATTGACTCCTCCTACATCTCTCTGTACACAGGTAAGGGCCATGCATATCCTGGGCCACGGCAAGCGAGGTCTCCAGGGGGTGTTGGTGCTGCCAGGGAGGGACGGCACCGGAGCCTGGGGAGGAGACCAGATCCTGGGAAATCAGGTCCTGGGGGAAGATCTTGGCCTCTCTTGCCCACCAGAGCTTCTGCTGGGCGTTGGGGAGCAGGCGAGGGGCTGGGGTGGGCAGCGTGCTGTGGGTAGGACGTGGAGGTGACACACCAGAGACACGGCTCTGCAGCCCCGTCCCTGCTAATGAGACCGTGGAGGGCTGGCTCCTCGGCCCGGCCCTGAGTTATGAGGAGCTGTCGTGTGAGCAGGGATGGATGGCGCAAGGTTTAATTAAATCTATAGATCTTCTGCTTCCTGCCCCTTCCCTGGCAGCAAGAAAGGACTTGATGGATGGGTCCTGCCCCAGTGCTCGATACACGGGGGCACTGGTCATCAAACATGCCCTGGGAGGTGTCGCTAAGGCAGGGGGGGGTCGGGCAGCCGGCGGGGGTCGATGGGAGCAGAGGGATGGGGTGGTGGTGCTGGTGTTGATGTGGGTGCCCGTGAGATGGATGATGTGCAGATAAATCCCCCCCCCGACCGCTGCCCGGCGCTTCCCACTTCTCTCTCCCGCTTCTTGGCTCCCCCGGACCCCAGCGCCTCCCGGGGGGCAGCCACGTCGCTCCCGGGGGCCCCGTCCCGTGGTCTGGGGGATACCGTTTGCTCATGTGAACTGTGATACTCTGGGTATTTTTTGCTTTAGCTCCTTCCTGCCTTGGAAAATAGGAAATGCCCTTAGCCCAAAACCTAGCCGGGGTCAAATATTTCCGGACACGGGAAGGAGTTTCATTCATTAATTCCTCCCACTTAATATCTGTAGCCATAATGTCAGGTATTTTCCAAGTAGGATTAAATGTACACCCTGAAACCTGGTACAGGCCTTTCGGGGGACCCAGAGAGTGTGCCCCATCTTTATTGCTGGCTAGTAATAGTGCAGTGGGCAGTGCAGAGAGCATCCTCCTTCCTCCCCTCCCTTTCTCTGGGCTTTTCCAGAGAAAAAAGCTGGAAAGCAGAGGAAGAAGCAGCTCCTCCCCAGCCAGCCCAGGGAGGTGTTTGGGGAGCCTTTCCCTGCTGCCAGCGGGATTTGGGGCTCAGGGAAGGGGACCCCTTGGCTTCAGGACCTGCTGTCTCCCCGCTGGCGGCAGGGAGGGAGGGGGAGCACCCCTGGGTGCCAGGGGCAGGCGGCTCTGAGCACGGCCAAGGTGACCGGGGCAAGGTGAGCTCCCGCGGGCAGTGCCGGGGGCAGGCGGGTAGCCAAGGACAATGTGCCACCCTCCTCGCTGAAGAGGAGGCCAAACGGGCTCATGTTGCCTTTACCTGCACCTCGGCAGGGAGGAACATCCCGGGTTGGATTCCTGTGTCCTTGGGAGTGCCCTGTGTGTGTCCTGTGCCCTCCTCCGTGAGCGACGCTGCCTGCCCGGGATCAGTCCTACCCGGGTCCTCTTCGTGCTCGTTAGTGGATGGCAATAATCATTAGGCTGATTAGTCACGGGGTCAGCGAGTGTGTGGGAGGGCTGGAGGGTTTGCCTTCATGCAAACACATCGGTTCCTCTTGTTCCTTCCCCCGGGGGCAGGAGGAATCCAGTGCTGGGCTCCCCAGTTCAAGAGAGACTGGGAACTCCTGGGGAGAGTCCAGCGTAGGGCAGCCAAGATGCTGGAGGGATTGGAGCATCTCCCTGGGGAGGAAAGGCTGAGAGAGCTGGGACTCTGGAGCCTGGAGAAGAGGAGGCTGAGGGGAGACCTTCTTCATGCTCCCAAGGAGCTGAAGGGGGGTGGAAGGAGGATGGAGCCGGACTCTTCAGTGGTTCCCAGGGACAGGACGAGGGGCAACGGGCACAAGCTGGGACAGGGGAAGGTCCATTCCAATGTGAGGAGGAACTTGTTTGGGGTGAGGGTGTCAGAGCCCTGGCAGAGGCTGCCCAGGGAGGGGGTGCAGTCCCCTTCTCTGGAGACCTTCAAGCCCCTCCTGGATGCAGCCCTGAGGGCTGTGCTCTGGGCAGCCCTGCTTTAGCGGGGACTGGGACTGGATGGTCTCCAGAGGCCCCTTCCAACCCTGACAACTCCCTGATTCTGTGAATCCACAATCCTCTGAGCTCTCTTGGTGGGAGGGATAGACAGGTTGGCAGGTGCCACCTTGGGGGCTGCTGCTGGAACAAGGCTCCGTGGGGTTCAGCCCCTGCCCTCTCCTTCAGATGAATCAGCCCTGAAGATGAACCACGTGGAGCACATCCCGCAGACCTTGGCCAGCCACAGCGGGAGCTACCTCTGGGAGGCTCAGCAGGATGAACACGGGGCTGACATGCTGAAGCCTGACCCCAGGGACACCTTCTTCCTCAGTGAGTGGCCAGGAGTGGACCCTTGCAGGTCCCTGTGGGGTTTTGCTGGAGGAAAAGGACTGGACCTCGGTGCCACAGGCACCCAGAGCATCCCTCTTACCTTCTGCCCCTCTCCTGGGTGGAGGGCATCTCTGCTGGGGTCTGTAGCGGGGCTGGCTGGGGTGGATTGGGGTACGGGCTGTAAGGTAGGATGGGCTCTGGGGGTGGTGGGGCACCGCCTGGGGCTGAGCAGCTTCTGCTTCTCCTCAGCCCCTGCAATCGAGGCCTCCCGAGTGGAGAACGTGCTGGTGCCCTGTGCCTACAGCCCCACCTACGTGGTGAAGGACTTCCCCATCGCCCGCTACCAGGGCCTGCAATTTGTAAGTGTCTCGCCGTGGCGGGGACAGGGTCGTGCTCCCGTGGGGCACGTGGGGAAGCCGAGCGCGTTACCCTGGCCCAGGTTAGCTGGTTGAAATCCAGGAGGAGATGTCCCTTGCTGGAGGATCAGGCTGAGCTTCCCATCTGCACCCGAAGGGGGTTGGGTTAAAAGCCCCATGAGGCATTTGGGGTGCTGGGGGTCATCGTGCTGGTGGCCCCACGTCCCTGGCTCCTGGCCCTGCCAGCCCCTGGTTCCTCAGAACAAGCCCACGCTGTCCCGTGGTGACAACGGCATGGTCGTCTCCCCAGGTCTACCTCTCGTTTGTGTACCCCAACGACTTCACGCGCCTCACTCACATGGAGACGGAGAACAAGTGCTTCTACAGGGAGTCCCCCCTCTACCTGGAGAAGTGAGTGTTGGGGGGCGGGTACGTGGTGGGGAGGAGGGGGCTGATGTCAACGAGGTGCTCCAAGAGCTGGAGAAGCGGCACTGAGATGGTGCATCCTCCGCCCTGAGACCCCCCCCAGGCTCTGCCCCCCGAGGAAGGGCCACCTCTGGGCTGGCTCTTTCCCCGTCTCCCGGGCGTGCAGCAGCCTGAGACCTGGCAGTGCTCCTGGATTCTGGGAGCCCCATCTCCCTCTGGAGCCGGGCTGTGCCCGGGCACCTGCACCGCAGCCGGGGATGTTGCTCCCTGCACGGGCTCGCGTGTGTGCGAGCACGTCCCTCCGTGCACACCCCTGTCGTAGCCCCGGGACCTCATCCCTCCTCTCTGTCTCCCAGGTTTGGGTTTTATAAGTACATGAAGATGGATGAAGAGGAGGAGGATCCGCGCCAGCGCGCCTTTCTCTTCCTCAGCCCAGACAGTGAGTCACCGCTGGCAGCTTTGGGGCATCTCTCAGCAGCTTGGCACGGGGCTGAGCAGCCGCCCTCCTTGCCCACTGGCCCATGGCTCCTTGGTGATGCCTCCAGAGATGCCGGGGGGCTTGAGGAGGGCAGGGCTGTGGGGAACCACTTGCCTTGGGGCAGTGACCCCCCACCAGGATCACACATACCGCTCGGCTCAGCCACAACATGGGAAGCGGGATGCTCGGGTTGGGATTCTCCTTCCCTGCTCCTGGAGGCCAGGTGCCCACATCTCCTGGGCTGGCCTGGGCAGTGGGCACCAGCATCCGACCAGATACAGTGCGGAGTCTGGGGGTGTCCGTGGAGTCTGGGGGTGCTCACGGGGCCTGGGTTGTTCAGAGCCTCCCCTGCTGTTGGTTTGGGGCTTGGTGAAGCCCTGGCAGGCTGGGAGTGCTCCCAGATGGAATTAGAGTGGTGCCAAGACGTGGCCCGGGCTCAGAGGGGTTAATGGGCAGAGGCTGGAGCTGCCAGCCCTGGTGGGCACCCCTCAGTGCTCAACAGCTCTGTCTCCCTGGACCAGTGGCCACTCCAGGGTTTCTCTCTTGAGGGTTTATCTACAAGCTCTGTCTCTCCAGGGGTGTGAGGAGTGGCTGGGACCCTCGGGGTATTTACTTCTGGCCTCACTCCTTAGATTTCCTAGAGGATGAGGAGGAGGAGGAGGAAGGAGCGGACAGCCCTGAGCCCACAGACCCGCTTCCCGAAGCCAAGGGGAAGAGCTTTGGGCTGGTACCTGGAGCCAAAGGGAAGGAGACCCCGCCGGTCACCGGGGATTACGATGACCTGGACTATTACAGCTTTCGCCGCAAGCGGGGCCGAGCCCGGGAGGAGGTGGACACGCTGGGGCAGCCGGCGGCAGGGAGCCCGTCCCACCGGGGCAGCCTCAGCCCGGCTGCCGGCCCCGAGGACCCTCGCGGTGAGGAGGAGGAGGACGTGGGCCCCTCTCCGGAGCAGGTCCGTGGGCGGGTGCTCAGTTGGTTACCCCAGGATCCCGGCGAGGGTGAGGAGGATGAACTGGGGCTGCTGGCGCCTTCCAAGCACGGCGGGGCTCTGAGCCTCCAGCCCCACCTCTCTGCTCCTGTCTTTGGGGGCAAAGCCAGGACACCGGGTCCCAGCAAGGCTGCAGCACCCCGGGAGGACAACAAGCCCCAGAAAGCCCAGGAGAAAGTCTACGTGACCAGGCTGCAGCCTGGGAAGCGCAGAGCCCCAGCCCAGGAGCCGGTCTTCCCTGGCATCTT
>VZRU01009421.1:0-19859 GCA_013398155.1 Pedionomus torquatus | reverse complement strand
AGTAAATCACTTCCAAATTATACAGCTGGGACAACACTGCTCACGGGACACGAGGGTCGATCGAAGGAAGGTTAAGAAGCCTAAAGGGGATCGTCCAGTCCACAGCACGTACCGGCACGGCGAGCCTCTGGCCGTGGGATGCTGCACCACCCTACAGCCAGTGAGCGAGGCTGGACAAGACTCCGCGCGTGAAGGCATCCCGGTCAAAAGGAAGAGAAAAGCTTTGCCAGCATCGCCGGGGTGGTATCTGGAGGCCAAGAGGCAGCCCCAGCCCCGCTCGCTCTCCTGGGAGGAGGGGAAGTGGCTCCGTTTGACCACGGGGAGGGAGCGGGAGCCACGTCTCCCCACGCAACCCGACAGCGGCTGTACCGTGTGTGCAACACCACGACACGCTGTTTGCGGACTGACTCTCAGAAGGGACAATGAAAGCCTGTTTCTAAAATTCAAAAAAAAAACCCCACACATAAAAGTAAAGAAAGAAAAGAAACGCAGGAGTGCGGTTTTCCCTTACTGCGCAGCTTTAGGTGTAAAACCACGTGGCAGAGCACTCCACAAGCCGGAGAACAGCAGTGAACTTCCAACAACGATGTAAAAATAAGAATTTAAAAGAATGTTACTCAAAATGGGGTAAGTATTACCTGCTAAGCAACTCAGATGCCCCGTCTCCCACCCCCAGCCAGATCAGACAGACTCAAAAAAGATTTTGCTAAGAAGAGAACTAAGTTCCTGGGCTCCCGATGGTGGATAGAAATGTCTATGATTGTAGCTCTTCCCTTGAGGATTTCTCTACCAAATTAGTTTCTAAGCTCCTGAAGTTCACTCATTACACCACAAGCTTCCCCAGGAGAAAGGAAAACGCACCTGGCTTCCCTGGTGACAAACAAGGGAGCCTGGGTGCCGGAGATCTGCTGACAAACCTCATGGTACAGTGGGAGAAAGTCAGGCAGAGTGAAATGGCAGTGCAATCCCTGAGGAAGCAGCTGTGGCACCTTAAATCAGGATGGTCTTTTGAAATACCAAACACAGTACATGACATACAGACCNGACAATCAAAGGCTTGATGTCATATGGCTGTAATGTAGAAATACTGTAAACTGCAATTTAGTGTTAATACTGTAAGCTACCCTAATAAATATCTTAATAAACAAACAAACAAAAGAGATTGGATGGCCTAAATTCTGGGGCTTTGCGGGCCCCAACTTCTTTAGTTGTATTTATGTTTTAAAAATTCCTTCTCAATTTAGGGATTTGAAGCTACGCCCTGCCAGGCAGAGCGCTGCAGAGAGACGCCCCGCGACGTGGTACGGACACACGGCACTTGGACTGAAGAAACAAACGCACAAAGCCTTACTGGAACCACAGAACTCCCTTTTTTTTTTTTTTGTGTTTTGTTTTGCATTGCTTTCCTTAAAAACGAGGGCCATTCCATCCACGCGAATTCGTCTTAAAACCCTTTTTATTTCTAGCGATAAAGTTAAATTAAAGACAGCTCCACTTGTATTAATAATCTACAGAACAGTCCATATGCCAGTGAGGCTGCTATTCCATACCAGCACAGCCAGCCTGACTTCCACTAGTGGTGTTTTGGCAAAAATGTCAACGAGGCAATCAAAGACAGGTTGTGGGGGGCCTCCCTGGGAAGGTGTCCCCTCCCTTTCCCTCCCCCACCCCTGACCCCTCCCCCCACTCGTGGGAAAAAAATAAAGACTGCAGTAGTTAGCATCAGCGTGCGGCTGCCAGTCCATCGGGGGGGTCTAGTTGTTGCCTTCTCCGCCGTCGTCGTCTTGCTGATCGCTCGTCCAGAGCGTTAGGTTGTCGCGGAGGAGCTGCATGATGAGCGTTGAGTCCTTGTAGGAGTCCTCGTTGAGGGTGTCCAGCTCGGCAATGGCGTCATCGAAGGCCGTCTTGGCCAGGTGGCAGGCCTGCTCCGGCGCGTTCTGGATCTCGTAGTAGAAAACCGAGTAGTTAAGGGCCAGCCCCAGCCGGATGGGATGGGTGGGCTGCATGTGCTCCTTGCTGATCTCATGGGCTTCGCTATAGGCTTTCTCCGAAGACTCCACCACGGTCGCCCTCTTCTCACCGGTGGCCACTTCGGCCAGGTAGCGGTAATAGTCCCCTTTCATCTTCAGGTAGAAGACTTTGCTCTCGTACTGCGTCTCGCTGCAGTTCTTGATCAGGTAGTTGTCCAGCAGGCTCAGCACATCCTGGCACACCGCTTCCAACTCCTTCTCGATCTTCTCACGGTAGGCCCGGACCATTTCGATCTTCTTCTCATTTCCATCAGCAGAAGTCTTCTGCTCGATGCTGCTAATTACTCGCCAAGAGGAACGCCGCGCCCCCACCACATTTTTGTAGGCAACAGACAGCAGGTTCCTCTCTTCATTGGACAGAGGCTCGTTCAGCTCCGTCACCTGCATTGAGAGAGGGAGAGAGAAGAGAGACACTTGGGTTAAGCCTCAATCACTTCAAGTTCTCATCACACATTTAGATGTTCCCTTGCATCTCTAGTGAGACACAGAAGGCAGACAGCTCATAAATCATCTGGAATCCACACTCATCCCAGAGGGAGCCAGCTGGGAAATCATGCCGTGGTCATGTCCCCCAGCAAAAGGGGGAGGTTGGGTTTTACTTGAGGTATTCTCCATCACTGACAAGATCAGCATTTTCCAGAATAAGAAAAAATTCTCTTTTAAGGAAGAGATGCCTTTCAGCTGCCGGGTGCGGGCTGGACTTGGTGTTGCAGGCAAGAGGGACAGTCAAAGCAAGAGGGTGGAGACAGTCTAAGGTCACGAGCCAACCGCCTGGATTAACAACACCATGGCTACGGGGGGTTCATCTTTTCCGTTTCCCATAAGCACAGGCCATGCTTCCGAGCTGCCTAAAGAATACGTTAGATGTTAAAATTACCGCTGCCTAAGTCATCTGCACAGATAAGGACTTAAAAGCTCACATGGTAAAGACTGTGTTCTTCCCACACAGGATTTCCTTCACTGAGGATAACAGCGTTAATGCACAGCACCACTTCCACCTGCCTCACGTGCCGCAGAAAGAGAGGGATTACAGAGATGACGGAGCACAGAGCCTTTACACGAGCAGGTTGGCAAACACCACCTTGGCCAGCCCAGTTACTGGGAAGTGTCACACTTGATCTCAGTCATCTCATCCCAGTTCCCGCAACCCTGTGGCTGGCTAAAGCCACCCGGGCAGCACCTCTGGCAACAGCAAGGCAGCTGGACAACTGCCCTGTCTTGGGGACAGTGGGTCACTTGAAGGACTTGTCCCCCACCCTGACTCCATGCTGTGCCCAGTACGTGGGTCTCTATCCCCGGAGTGAGTGCAGCAGCTCAGGATATTGCATCAGCCAGGTTGCTCCACAGTCACTCAGCTGGAGTGGTTACAGCTGCCAAGTAGCACTTTGAGCTTCAATATTGCCGTTGTCCCCTTCCTCTGGGGTCTCACTGCCCCACCGCACACACATCCTGGGTTTGGCCATGTGGGAAGCAGGCCAGCAGAGCAGGAACCTGCCAGCCTCCTCTCGGCAGCTGCTGCTCAGAAGGATTAGGTAATGGTTTGGAAGTGAAAAGCTTCTGCAAATACTGAGTCATTTTCACAAGGGTTTGCAAGGACAAGGTTTGTTCTGGGCCTAGATAACCACATTTATGGTGGTGATCAGGAGGCCAAGGGCTCATGCTGGAAGGTGTAGGATGGTCCAGCCCAGGACCTCATTTAAGTGGCCTAGAATGACTCACCCTCCCTTATCGACCTGCTCATTCCGGTAACATCTACTCCTGCTTGCAGATCTCCTCAACCACAGTCTGGCTAATGTTTTCTCCCAAAACCAAGTGACACCTAAGCCTTAGCTTCCCACACAGCAAGCAGAGCACACTGGTCCCTGATACAGACCCCTCTACTACTTTCCTTGAAGAGCAAGAAGAGGCAGCAAGAGGAGCCTCCACTCCCACTACCGTACAGACCCATGCTGCTCCACATGGATGCTTTACAACCTGGCAGGAGAAGCAGCAAACAGCCCACCTCCATGTGGAAGAGGGTCTTACTGGGTAAACCAGCACAACCGCCCTCTGTGTCAAGGGAAAGAGACAGCTGAGGGACCAGGGAAATGGGTGTCATGTTAAAAGAGGGCAGAATCTCCTGTGACTATCAGTCATTGCCACTGACAGAGGACAAGGTGCATGGGGCAGTGTGCCAAGACAGCTCCCAGCTCTCCTGCCCCAGGCCATCCAGCAGCTCCCAGTGCCAGGAGAAAGAATAACCCACATCCCCCTCTCAAAGCCAGGCTAAGGGCAGCTGTTTAACCACACAGCCCTGGGTTGTGTGTGATATCCTGTTTCCCACAGAAGGGCCAGGGCTGAGGCTCAGCCCTCCAGGCAGTTTGCCTGCAACGTGCTAAAATACCCCTGGCAAGTTGCTTGTATGCTTCTTCCAGGCCACCTTGTGCTCTAAGTTCAGAGGTCTCCAGTTGTCTGTATTTCTACAGGACTTAACAACTTTGAGATGACTCCACTCATTCTTCTCTCTGCATGACACCTGCACACACATAAAGATTCTGTGAGGTGAAAGCCACCTTTGAAGTCACTGTAGCACCATGAAGGTGTTGCCTTGCCCTAAAGCTTATGGATTGTCTGTCCTTGGAGATATTGGAAACTTGACTGGGTTACTCAAGGTATTGTCTGATTTAAGTTACCCTGTTTTGAGTAAGGGAATTGGGACAACTGGGACTAGAAACATCCAGAAATCCCAGCCTGACTTATTCTCATACCTTCCAGGTGTAAATGGAGCGTCCAACCATCAACAGCTGTACTACAAGAAACTCACTGACTTCAACAGTTTTCCCATCCTGACGCTGGTTATGAAGGTTGATAACCACAGGAGGTCTTATTTTTAGTGAGACACTCTCTGAGCGGAGATACCAGTTTTAAATGTGTATCAAGCAGGTGACTTTAAAGCTGCCCCACAGCAAGTCTGCAGATATTTATCACTGCAGAAAGAAGTAGATTTGCCTCTTTTCACCAGAAGAGTCTTGCTGGAGGACAGATTTATTAAAACTACAGGGAGTTTTGTAGGATTAGCTTTGCCATAAACATTTTAAATGCAAAGCTATTAAGGATTATGGAAGAAAGTTGCCTGTCAAAATCCTTTCAACAAACTGGCTGACAGATGGAAGGTACACCTGTGGAGAAAGCAAGATTCCTCCAGGGAGCTGGCGGGGAACTTATCAAAGCAGAAAGGGAGTCTCATTAACCATGTAACTCCTTTCTAGCAGTACCCAGGTTAGGTAGAGTGCTACAGAGATGCACTGCAGAGACATGCAGGTGTAACACGGCTGGAGACAAGGACCACATCCCTCAGCACTAGGAGCAGGGAGGGGAGAGGCTACAATCTGCAAATATTTCAGTTTGCAACTGAACTAAGAGAGGAAGAAAAGAAAACCATCTGGCACTTGCATTCCCAGCAGGAAGAAAATACAAGCTGTCCAGGACACTAGAGATGGGACAATAAGGGTACGCTTAGCTGCGTTAATCAGTCACTGGAAGGGGAAAAAGACGTTTCCCAGGTTAAGCTGCCTTTGAGAACTGCCATCATCCCAGACTCTTTGTCTGCCAGAACCTGCCCATGATGTTTCAGCGCCACAGCTAAGCCACTGCTGCCCACTTGCCTGCCCCATCACACTGCCCGAGGGTGAGCTCGTGTCTCTGCATATCTGCCGTGGTACACGTGGCACTCCACAGTCACCATCACCTTGCTGTTGCCAGTAACGCTGTATGGGTGAACATCTCGAGCAGAAGGCCATCCAGAAACCACTGCAGCAACCTGTCAAGAGAATGCGGGTCTGTGCCTTTGCTGTAAACCTCTTCTGGCTGACCAAATGCTGGATTTTTCCTTACATGGCAGGATACCAACACAAAGTGAGCTCAATCAAGCCGGAAGCTAAACAGCAAGCTCTAATATACTTGATTTATAGCATTACACTGAACCCATCTGATGTAACATCAATAAGGCAATATCCTGCATTAGGCATGGATTAGATTGCAGTGGTCACATTAAAAGCCCTTTTGGAGAATTTTTACAAATGTTTGTTTCCAGCACCCAGATTAAGAAGGGGGGATATTCTGGCAATATTAACTCAGACCCTGGAGGGTTCTCACCTCCCTTAAGAAGGGCAACATCTTCACATACACACCAACCCTATCTGCATTAGGTCATCTCATGCCGTTCCCAGCACTAGTACATGGAGTTAGAGACTTCAAGTATCCAAATAAATCTCAGTTTGACCTTGAAAGGGCTTGGCAGGAACACAAAGCCATTAGCCTCTGCCTGGAAGTCTACCTACTCTCTGGGAAGCTCAGTCATACCGGAGTTTCACTTCCCTGGTTGACCACAGAGAAAAGCAGAATTTGGATTGCAAATCTCAGTGACAGTTAAGCCTCTGGTGGCTCCTCTAGGTCAGTGGGGTGGTGTGGGGGGACAGGAGATGCACACAGCTGGTGCAGAGTCAAGCCTTACGTGTGGTATAAGAAAACAAGCGCAAAGAGCTAGTCCACATGCTCATATAGCTGGAAACTCGATATATACAAGACTTCTAACTATTCTGAACAAAAAAGGCCTTTTTCACTCTCCTTTCTGCTTCTTCTCTCCAAACATGACCCAGCCTGGAAGCCCACTGGCTCTTTCTTCATGCAGAGCATTAGCAAACCTCAGCTGTGGTGCCTC
The DNA here is from genome assembly GCA_013398155.1 of Pedionomus torquatus. Classification (NCBI taxonomy): domain Eukaryota; kingdom Metazoa; phylum Chordata; class Aves; order Charadriiformes; family Pedionomidae; genus Pedionomus; species Pedionomus torquatus. The sequence goes on along the minus strand of VZRU01009421.1, from coordinate 13,130 downwards.
TCATTTCCATTTAGTCTGCAGGCAGGCAATGGTCGCACTCACAAGAGCTTCCCCCATGCCCTGTTACAGGACGTGGCACACGTGCCAGGAGCCAGACCCTTCATGTGCTGTGGGCAGCCCTGTGCTTGGCAGAAGCCCCTAGGGCAGGAGCAGAGGAGAAAGAACTGCACCAGGGAGTGCAGGTCTACACCAGGCTCGGCATGGAGCAGTCTACACTGACAGGCTTTGGCTTGGAGGCATGCTCCATCACCAAGCTTGAGGATGCTGCCAAGTTCCAGTCTCACCAGCTCCTGCAGCCTTTGAGGGTGCAGCATCTGCACCAACAAGACTCAAGTGCCCTAAAGCCACAGGAATAGTCCAACAATTCCCATCAGGCAAGAACCACTATAAGTTTAGGGTTTCTACAAATCAAAGCCCTCTGATTTGCTACAGAGCTCTTTGGAGACACCACGATCTGGGAGAAGGTTCTCCCAATTTCTGTGCTACAGCCGTGAGCTCTGACTCAGTGCCATGTCCAAAACCTGGCAGGCTCCCAGGCTGCCCAAGTATCACATTGCAGCCAGGGGGACGGTTCAGCCTCACACAGAGAAGCCAGGCAACAAATTTTCACCTGCCCCTAATGTCAAACTCCGTGCTCTCCAAAAGCCCAAGGGCTGGTCCTACTGAGCCTTCTTTCCAGAAGTACCCTAATTAGTGTTTTTTGTTTGTTTGTTTGTTGGTTGGTTTGGGGTTTCTTTTTTTGTTGTTGTTTCTTTGTTTAAATTTTGAGACCTACAGAGGAGGTTTGCTCCCAGCCAGTGGGTTAGTTTGCCCATGTGGCTTATTTCAAGACTCCTGTGCTCCACTTCTCACCTTGCATCAGTAAGTCTGAAGTAAGCATTTCTCAGTACATCATGAAATAATAATTTTGGAGGATCCTTCAGTAGCTGCAATGAAGGTCCACTACAGGATTTAATTCTACCTTTTTGTCCTTATACACATGGATTTTCACCTAGTTATAAAACTAAGTGCCCGCCCGTTGATGGCTCCTACCTAGCTTTGATGTCCTATCTTAAAGCATACAGCAGAGCAAGCTGAGCAGATCCAGAGATTCTTCCCTGAGGAATACCATCAATATGTGAGAGTTTAATCCATGTTACAAGCCTCAATGCTCTCACTTTTCTGATTGCCTAGAAGAGATAGAGTCCCTGAAGATATCAGATATCTACAAAGGAACCAAGCTTTCCTGGAGATAGAACAGGGAACACAACTGCTGAGGAGGAGATGGCTGTTGTGTGTCCTGGTGCAAGAGGAGATCTCGTGATGTTCAAAAGCTGTTTAAGGATCTCATGGTTGTCTATCTACAGCTTCTGCACCATGTAATTAAGTATGTTATCTCTCAACAGCAACCCTAGCAATTGCCTTGTTTTGCTTCACACGCAGCTTTTACAAGTCATGCTGACGTCTGGCCAGAAGGTCCCTTTTTCTGTTTCTTTTGTTGTTTTTTTTTTTTTNTTTTTTTTTTTTTTTTTTTTTTTTTAAAAGGCAAATGTGCTTTTGAAAGAACATTCTGGCCAGAAGTCCCACCACTGAAATTCTTACTTGGTCTGAAGCTACCGGCAAAGGAAGCAACCAGCATGTAACCACTTGAGGCTCAAGTAGCTGATCAATGCTCAGAACTACTTATAGGCAATCTCACCTTCCCTCCTCCATCTCCAGGCGCTGTCTCATGGTGGGACCCCACTGTCCCTTTGTAAATACCAGACCACCTTCAGCAGCCTGAGTGCTGTCATTTTGGAAGTGACAGGCCAGAGAGACCACCCGTTTTTTCTGTCCCCATCTCACTCTACATCTGGCTTCTGAAGAAATGGCTGCCCTCAAGCACATTAAATTGTCTCCATGACATGGCTTGATTACAGTCACGGCTGGCAGTTGCACAACCTAGTCAAGAACAGCTTTTCCTTGCATGCTCCAGAGCAAGGTGTCCTATGGCATCACTGCTGTCGTCAGAAAGATGCTTTTCTTAAGCACTGTCCTACTTCAACATAAAGTAGGCGTATGTTAAACTAGACTTGAATCTAAAATCTTACCGGATTTCACTGGCTTGGGTCTTTTTTTCCCCTATACTTTAGCCTTCTCCCCCATGTCACACTTCCAAAACGGAAGTCACACCACAACCACGTCTTTCCATACCAAGCCCCTCCACCATCCTCTCAGCTTGTGTTTTATCTCAGCATGGCTAGTGGGGATTTTCAGCTGCAGGTCCGGCCCCTCCTCTCATCTCAGACAAGACCATAAAAGCACCAGCAGGCTGTGGGCAGAAGTTAGTTCCCCACCGTTGTCTCCTTTGTCTGTTTCAGTATGAATAATGGCAACCTACTTCCCAATTTTAAGCTGGAGGGGCCGGCTCTCCTTGCTGGAGAGTGGCTGAAGACACATGGGGATGGTTCTGCCATTACATTTCAAATTGCTCCCAGCGCATCAAGGACCAGTGTCTGCAAAGGAAGGTTGTTTATGGCTTGCAGCATAACTGGATCTCAGAGGCTATTTAGGCACCCCAAACACTGATTAGGATTTCTGCATGCTCCTACAGCCAATAGTGGCTTTCATCCCACTCTGCAGCCTCTATTATTTAAGGAGACTTTGAACCACCCGAGACAAAGTCCTCAAATTGGAAGGGAGATGTGAAAACCAAGTTGTAATTTATTTCATTGGCCTCTGTAGCTTAACAGCTACTTAAGCCAAAGTGAATTTCATTGTGCTACACACAGGTTTGATCGGTCCTTGGAGCCTGCAGACCTGCCCTCATTTCAGCCTGGCTCCGATGGATTTCAGCTAAAGAAAAAGCAAGTTTCAGCTACTTGGGTCATTCCTGCATGTAAAAGGGAGCCAAATCAAGAAAGCTGGTGATAACAGTAGAGCTCAAAGCTGTTCCTATTCTGCCTTTGGTAGCAGCATCTCATGTACCACCCCTTATCTACAGCGTTGCAGTCCCAGCGTTGGGTCTAACGGCTCAAGTTTTGTCTCCTGCAGAACACCTGGGTGCCACCGATTTGCTTCACCAGCTTCTGCAGCTTTTGAGATAAGGCCAGCACAAGGCAACATCCGCTTGCCTTCTCGCCACATTATTGGACCTTGTAATCTGCCGTGGCTACGGAGTTGCCAGAGGGCAAGCCAGACACACAATCCCAGCACGGGCATCGTGTATGTTCTTCAGGAGCATCAGTGTAGAGCTACAAACCATTTCTGAATTAGACTGCTCAGCCTTGTAGCACAGAGCTGCACCTATAGTCAGTATTGGCTTTTCGAGCCACTAAGGAATTAAAACTGAAATTGTTCTTGTGTTCCTTATTAACACCCTGATTCTTGTTAGCCTTTCCAAAAGACAGGCTACTAAAGGACAGAAAAACTGATCTTAGGGCAACTTGTATTGGTGCCTTGCTGCCATTAGCTGCCTCACATCTATTAAAAACTCTTGGGAAAAATAATCAATCTGTGTTGGTCTGGTGCCTTCCTGCCACCAGATGGAGAAAGCAGCAAGTTGAACCACATCAGTCCCAGCATTCAAGAGGACTGTCGCTCAGGGCTCATCGCACCATCTCCGGCAGATGGGATACCAGCACCTTTTGCCTGCTAACTACAACACAACAGAAGGGACGTCAAGCTATCCATTCCCCAAGATATGGGAGGCTGGCAAGCATCATCTGCACAATTTTGCACTTCTGCAAGCACTTTAGCAGCAGCCCAAGATCACCACCAACCTTCTCTGTTGCCCAACAGCCCAGGGATTTCTCCTGCCTTGAATTATCCAGTCTGTTCCTTGACGATACAGCTTTTCTTCAAAGCACGTGGAAGACCAGTGCCACAGCGTGCCACTGCCATGGGAGCTCAGATGTGCTCCTGGAGCACACCGAAAGTTTTAGGAGCTCAGAGTAGATCCTATTGAAAGGAGAATGACAATTCAGTGATTTCTACAGGCTCTTCTGGGCTGCATTAATCTTCTCCAGGTACAAGTTGTAAAGCTCTTCAAGACTAACTGCAGGTCTTTCCTCAACAGCATTTCTGTACAAGTTTAAAAACTTGATTCCCCCCCATTCAAGCATTATTCTTCTTCAGAAAAGTCCACTCACAGACTTTATAGCTAACACAGCCATCCATGGGATGACCACTGGTCATTTCCAGAGTCTTCAAACTTGGTCAACATAGGGGAAGACTGACTTCCCCACCACCACTCCCTCCACTTTACTGCAAAACAAAACCAAGGCAGACAGACTTCAGCACCTAAGCAGGGATACACTAGATAAATGAATCAAGTTTCATGTGGGAAGGGTGTTTAGTGATGCTGGGAACATTAGCTGCTTAAAGACTTACCTCACAGCTTCTAAGAGTCCTAATCTGGCTCAGATATTAGTGCTTCCCTGCTCACCTCCAGCCCCACTGCCAGGCACCCATCCACCAGATCATCAAATCCCCCCTGCAGCTTCAAATGCCACGGCCAACACAAGATGCTTGTCCTTAATCCGGGGCTCAAAAAATGACAACGTTATGCTGTACCCACGACTTCTATTGAGTTGAACCATATATAAAGAGGAGACATGACGTACCATGGGCAGGATACCCTGAGAAAGGTTGGGAACAAGTTCTGGCTGCTGAGCAGGATGAACTGGGCAGCTCTTGGCTTTTTCCGTGGCTTCCTCCTGCATGGAGGAACCACTGCAAGCTGCTGCTCCAGCAGGATGAAATAGGAGAAGCTGCAACCATGAAAAAAACTCCCTGCAGCTAGCATGGAAGTTTGTAACCACTTCATGTCAATACCCCAAAGGCTTTGGGAAAGTCTGCTTGTCACACATCAAGGCAAGGATCTGGAAACATTAAAAAAAAAAAACCCAAATAAACAAACCCAAGATTTTTGCTCTAGGTCTTTTGGTCTGCAGAACCAGCTGTTCCTTGCAGTGTCTGAAACATGTTTTACCAGATTAAACAAGAGACTTTCCAGAACACCCAGGTGGACTCCAGCATGGCAGCTCCACCATAGGTTTAATTTCCGCATCAGTGAATAAGGTGATTATCCCTCCAGATGTACTTTACCCTCCCACTGCTTCAGGGATTTCAGACTTGATCTTACACACCTCTAGCAAAGACAATTTTATTTAATTCCTCAAATGAACTTGCAGATCAGAAGTGCAAGTTTTTTTGCTCTGGCAGCTTTCTGGAGCACTGCAGACAATTTTAAATTATGAGGAGCGTCACTTTACTATTCCAGCTCTGACTGTGGAACCCTTTAAGTACCCTTGCCTGGCTCTGGCTATCTCCTCCCAGTCTTCTTTTGAAGCCCAGGGGACTACTACCACAGATTTGATCTCAGTTCATCACAGGTGACATAGCCCCTCAGGCACCAACGCCTTGACACCACCAAATGCAGGAAGCCAAGCTCAAAACATCAAGGTAATGAAATATTCATCCCACGTAACAAAGCCCAACAGCATAAACAGGCAAAGCTCCAATGCCTTCCTCAGCTGGGTGTAAATCAAAAGCTGTTAATCTTCCCCAAGTTCTCTTTCACTGCTGAATACTAAGCATTAGTCTTTTACAAGTGCAGATCTCCTACAGCCGTTCTCGAGTGTATCTGTTAGCATACCGCACAGCAACAGCTTCTCCAACTGCTATTAATAAACTCCATGCTGCAGAACACCACAACTGTCCAAACAGTGTGTCCATCACCAGCCTCGTTAACACTGAAGCTCAGACTTCTCCCTGGTATTTTTCTAGAGCCTTGCTGAAACCATCTTAGAGAGAATCAAAAGCAAACTGACATGCCAAGTAGCTTTGCCTGGTACGTAAGCAAAGATCCATCCCAAACCAGCCAACTCATCCAGTAAGATCAGAGGGAATTTGCAAACAATTAAGGAACGTTTTGTACTGTGAGTCCCTGCAGACTTGCCTTCATCCAAGTGCAGCTCTCTCAAACACCCATAGACTGACTCAATTCTAACATCTCCTTTACAGAAGAAAAACATTAAGTACTCTAATCCTTAATCTGGGGATCACTTTAAGGGAATCTCATACCATCATCAGTGACATGTTCTCTAGTTACTCTCCTACTGCTATTAACTAATGCACTGCCTTGGGTCACTAGATTACTAGTTTGGGGCCAAAAATCAGATTTAATACCTAACGGAGCATGTGCTGGGTCATTCCTGAGATGTGACTAAATCTGGGTTAGCACAGAAAAACCTGAGATTGGGGGAAGTTTGCACTTAAACAGGCAGAACAAAGGCTTTTGTTTCACCAGCTATGCTAAGGCACAGCTTTTGAGTGACAGTCTCAGTGTTTCCCGCAGCCCAAAGATCGCTGCCTCATCATTTCACCTCTGTTTTCCTGAATTTATCATTTCTGAGCGTTTCCAGACTCTACCAAGGAAACTGCTCCTGCAATCTGGGTAAGACTCCTGAGTGAACAGCAAGCCCAGTGTCCCACCAGCCCACCAGAGGGGCTGGAGAGACATGGCAGCTCAGGCTCATTGTCATTCTGTACTGGAAGAAGCCAGACAAAGCCATTCCTCTGCTGAGCTCCTCCCTGAGCAGGCTCTCCACCCAGAGCCATGGACAGAAATCCAGTATCTTAATATCTGACCTCTGGAGAGAGGAATCGGGCCTCTTAAAAATATAAAGAGCAGAATTGAAGTCCTTTTGTCACAATTTTCCTTCATTTTCAGATAGGAAGAGGGACTTTGCTCATTAGATCAAGCAGCCAAGGGAATGAACAAGATAAAGCTGGCTATGACAGCACTGGCCGTGCCCAGCCAAGGAGATGACACACCACCAAGTCAGACAAACCTCTCAGCCAGCTGGTCACGGGTCCATATCCTTCCTCTTTTCTGCTCACTCCAGAACAAGCGCAAATTTGGGAAGTCCTCCCCAGCTGCTCAAAGCTTGCTCTGCTTTGGAGGGGGAGGGAAGGTGGCCATGCTCCCACAGAGCCTCACTCATCTTGCAGGGACCTCCACCACCCATGTGCAAATGCACCATGCGTTCAGACAGGCCGAGGGCTGGCTTCTCACAAAGCCACATTGTCTCCACGGGGGAAGAAGAGATTCCCCATCTGCAAAGACCAAAAGCTGCCCAGGCAGGAGCACAGGCAGAGCCTGGCAGCCAGCAGCCATGGCACAGCATTTCATCTAAGTACCACCAGTGTGACACTGGCTGTGGCTATTCATTGGAACAGCATCCCAAAGTCAAGCAGGAGGTCTCAAGAGGTCGAAAGACAAAGCCGCCGTATCTTCACCAGTACAGCAACTAATTCACAGCTGCTTCTCCTGTGTTCTAGCAGGTGCTAAAATGGGTTTTCAGCAACGATCATGGCTTGCAAAACGAAGTCAAGTAAAAACTTGCTACTGTTTCCATGAAATTTTTGCTTTCCAAACATCAGGATGCCATTTGTCTGCAGTCACATGAATCTATTAAGAGGGAGGTCAACTTCAGCCAAGGGTAAGTTAGGTTAGTTACCTTCCCAATAAAGAAAAGAAGTTGGTTAAGGCTTCAGCCTTCCAGAAAGAAATAGCAAAGGCCTGAACAGCAAAGGAAAAGCTGGCTCCAAACCAGTTAGCACAAAAATACTCGTAGTAGCATTAGCTTTGGAAAAAGATCTCTTTAGCTGCAGAGCACTGGAGCGTAGAAGAGTGCCTGGAAGCATCAAGGGGGTGCATTAGCCACCCAGAGACAACTGAAGCCCTGCCTCACAGCTTTGCCACTGTGAAGCAGAAGATGATGCCTGTAGCCTATCACGGTTTGTCATGGAGAAATGATTGGGAAGCCAGGCAAATCTTCTTCCATTGTGCTTTGTACTGCAGTTATTCCAGTACGCAGTCACATTTCACTGTCAGTCACAGGTCAAGAGGTAGAACTGGGCACAAAAACAGAAGGTAGCTTCAGATCTGCATTGTCCTAGATGTCCCAGACACTGACCCTACCAAGGAAAGGCTCCCTCGGGTCAGAATGCTGGCATTTTCCAAGCCCCTCCTCCTCTGTACCTGCCTCTGAACAGCCTGGTGTCTGGCTGGGACACAGCAAGCAGCTGGCTCTAGTCTGAACCAGTCTGACAGCCCTTTTTCCAATGCCCTGCCAAACTGGTATCAAGCTCCCAACACACTACTCACCTCTGCCAAGCACCAGCGAGTCCAGCAGTGCCCCGCATTCAGGGATGTGTCACCTCCCAAGAAGCAGCTGGTTAACTCAAGCATTAGCAGTTAGACACACAAAAGCTTGGATTGTTTATTTTTCCTAAATATGTAGCCTTGTGCACGAGTTTCTATGCATTTGTTTGCACGTGGCTTACTTGGCATGAAGCTGCTCAAAACAGAAGCTGAAGAGCTTGGTTGAGTTCATGCATCATAGCCTGCCAGATGCATCACCATCCATGGAGGTTTTTCCAGATGTAAGTCCATGGCTACAACTCTCTTCTCCCAGTCCCTATTCCATCAGCTGCACCCCAAGATCTGTTTTTTCTTATATCCTCAAGAGTCACAGCTAGATCATCAATTCCTAACAACAGGTATGCATCAATCAAATGGTAAACTTGACAAGCACTTTCATCTTTTCTGGTGCCTTGTGGCATGAAGATCTGCAGACTCAATGCCTCACCCTACCCAAATGTGCAGTTCCACAATACCCAGACAGGCCAGCTGGCTTAGGCTCATCCATGTTGTCTCAGAGCATTTACAGAACTCAAGGGTACACAAATTCTTTAGAAATGTAAAAGGGAAGACTGCATCCAAGGTTAAGTAACAGTTCATCAGTGAATTCATACCAGAGGTCCCCGACCACACCAGCTGACAAAGCTCCCTCCACATGCATTTTGCCCTCGCAGAGTCACAGAACTGTCTAGGTTGGAAGGAACCTTTCAGATCATTGAGTCCAAATGCCAGATCATCAATTCCAACCAAAGTCCTTTCATCAACACAACTTAAACCCACCCTGAATGGCATGAGCCATCCCATCCCAGCAGGAGGCAGAAGAGCAGCTTGCTGGTACAGCTGGCATCCTCCGTCTATGCACCATCGTGTGCACGCTGACACCTTTCTCCATCTCAGTCCCAACTGTGCTTCTTCCATGCATGTGAGACCCCAGTATGGAGCAATGCAGTGAAATACCAGGCTTTGAAAATCCTTAAAATTGTGAAGGAGCTTGAGATCACTCACCAGCCCAGGACCAAAACTCTGGCCCAGCCCAGGCCTCCGCATGTGCTATGGGGGACCATTCAGGTCACTCTTGGACTCCATCTCCCCCATCTTAAGCTCTGTGAGGCTGAAACTTATTCTTGCTACCCAGAAAGCCAAGCTGACCACACTCCCAACAAGCTCTAATGCTGTTGGTCCAGACATAAGAACGTAAACAGCTTAAAATGAAGCTGTCCTGTAATATACAGTGAAGAAGAGGAAAAAAATACGATGAGGATCCTCAAATTAAGGTAAAATCTTCTTTCTGAAGGCAAGGAAGAAGCACATTCCTCCTTTCTCCTGACCACAAGCCAGATCCCAGATAACAGCCATGGGCAGTATCAGCCATCGCCCAACAGTAGGATGCAAAAGAGGTGGAAGGGTACAGCCCTCCCTTCTCTTGCAAGCACCATCCAGCACACTCACTGGAGCTGCTAAGAGGATGCCAAACAACATCATCCAGTTCAGATGAGAGAAGGGAAGAACAGAGTGTCTATGCTCCAGAGGTGCAGTTTTCAATTCAGAAAATACTTTTGGAGCTGAAATGCTGTGGCTGCCCTTGAATTGCTGTTCCTGTAGCTTCTAGCAAGCCCAAGTTCACATCATCAGTGCCCAAAGAGTCTATTCCAGACAGCAACTTTGGGATCAGTGGGGGAGTATACCTTGGGCAGATAGGACTTGTCCATACATATTCTGAAGCTTATTTGGTGTTCCCCCACTCAATAAAAGCTCCTTGCCCAGGAGCTTTGCTGTTTCCGTATACCCCAGAGATCTGGAGAAGATTCAACAGCTACATTCGTCATCACCGCCTCAATATCACTTCTGCTTAGCTCAAAAAGAGCTATTTCTAATCAAATCCACACCTGGTCAATTGAAAGAAACCCATCATGGTCTCACAAGTCAGTGGCTTTTCCTAAAGCTCATGGACAAAGACTTACCATGAGCTTAAAATTCTAAGGGAATTTCCAAGAGCTTGAGCTGCCGAAGCCTCACCAGTTAACGTGCGCACTGCCCACTGCACTCACATACAGGGCACGTTGCTACTTGTCTGTGGCTTTAGCACAATGCTAGAAGGTCCTGAGGCTAACTTACGTAGAGACAACCTGTGCCGTGAACTATAACGAGGTCAGAAGCTCCTGAAAACAGCCATCCTGCCCTGGCACCACAAAACTCCAGGAAGGAAGCCCTGCTCTCTGCTCATGAGTCACATTGTCTCAGAGCCCCACCACCATCACTCATATCTGAGGAAGCCCTTGCTCCTAAAGGGCAAGAGGAGTGCACCTCTATGTGTAGAAGCAGGTTGGGAAGCCACGCAGCCACGTGGTCTCATGCCACAGTGGCCCAGGAGGCACCAATAATCTGAGCAGCATTCAAGATGCCGGCACAAGGGGCAGCGGCAAGAGCATCGATGCAACCATTAGATGCCAACATACCCTCTCTCCACTGGAAACTGTTTCTCTAAAGCCTTCCCCTGGCCCCCCTGGGAAGTGCTACTACAGCAGCTCACCATACTCCTTGCTCCCTTCTTACCATCACAGATGGCCTGCCCAGCATTCCTCCTGGAAGAGCCATTCCACCTCACCCTTTTGTCTTGTCTACGCTGTGAAGCAGAAAACAGCTAATCATCCTTGCTCCACTCTCCTGGGGCTCTCCAGATAGGAGGGAATTGTGTTACTCCCCCTCTTTCCAAAGGCAAGCCTGCTATCTGTGTGAAGCCCCCTTATCTGCACCAACCTGGTCACTGGATGTCGAGAATGATAGCCTGCCAGGCTGGTGAGCAACATGGCAGAAGCCCACATACCCTGTGCCAGGGAAGGCCTGCGGTTCCCCACGCTTGCTCTCCTTCTCCACCCACAACGGCCATTTACTGCACCAAGAGCCAGTTGTGTCTAAAGCTTGGGCAGCAGCCATCTGCTTTATAGCATCTCCAGCATTTGCTCCTTCACACCCACCACCACTGCAGCTGATGGTCCTCAAATACATCACAGCCACGGCCCCGCTGAAGAGGTAGGGTCCCCAGAGTCAAGTAGCCAGATGTTCCCCTCACAGGGGACCTTCAGGTGGGCTCAAGAACTCTGCCATATGGTCCCATAACTACCTGGTAGGTAGGTGCAATGTAATAATCCTTCCCAACCCTTTTTTAAGCAACTTACTTCCTATAAACATTATTGAAATTGTCTCACTTGTTCACTCGTGTGTCACCCCCACCCTAAAGGTCTCTGGGGAGGCATGTGCTCTGCTCCCCAGGCAGCTCTTGCCAGGGGCTTGGCAAGGTTCCACCTCTGAAAAGCCTCCAGCAGCACTGCCGCTCCCCAGCTAATGGATATTGATCCACAGCCCTGGCACTGAGCCGGGCAGCAAACCCTTTGTGAAGCTGAACCAGACAAAAAGGCAGCTCACTTCAACCATGGGCACTGCGGGCAGCAAAACCCCCGTGGGCTAGGAAGGGAACTGCTGGTGGTGCTGCTTGGGCACAAGAGCATCAGTTCAGGATGGCAAACCCAAGCCAAGCGGGCACAGCCACAACCCCAGGGATCAGCAGGGAGCTTTCCTGCTTTCCAACAGCTTATAGGGCTGACTGTGCCCACAGACTGCACTGAGGTGACAAAGGACATGACCAAGGTCATGCATCCATACCCTGGACCGATGGAGCCAGCCCCATCACCTTTCCTGAGTGCAGCATCACCTTCTGCTCCCTCTGGCAGGTGAGGAGACCATCTGCTGTGTTTTACTGAGACACCCCAGTAAACCTGTCACACTCAGGGGCCAAAGGAACAGTCCAGGGGCACTGACGACTGGCATTTGCAGCAAGGAAGGAGCTAAAACTTACATATATACAAACAACATTTGGAAGAAACTTTTGTGATCCAATACACTGCTGTGGCAAGCAGCACTGAGTGAATCAGCAGACAGCAAGAGCCCCAGTGCACCATTCCCATTTTAAACCATTAAATATCCCTTTAGCACAGGCTCCTGAGCAGGCAGGGCTAAGGCTCACTCAACAACACACCCGGCTGCCATGTCACAACCTGGGAGGCAACCACCACAATGCAACAGTGAGATCAAGCTGCAGAAAAATAAACCCCTTATAAAAGGAGACATCATTACAACGCCAGGCTTTAAAGGAAAGCCATCCAGCATCTCTCAGCATGGTGGCAAGGAAGCAAGAGGAAGGCTACTCTTTAAAGGACAGGAGACAAAACAGCAACCACCACGGGAATGCTTCTGCATCACCTTAGCAAGACGCAGCCTGCATGCTCTCTGCTACCACCTGGGTGCATTGCAGCTTGGACCATCGCATATGACATCACTAGGCGTTGCTACGGAAATGAGTGCGAGGTCACCAGCCTCCCCACACAACCGGAGCTGGGGGATGGGCAGCACACAGGACAGTGACAGGGATAACTGAGTGTGACATGCCCATCACCGCCGGACCCACCGCGCCAGAGTTTGGGCAGCACCGTGCAGAAAGGAAGAACAAAGCTCTGCCTTTTGTTTGCTGTCACGGGAGGCGTCAGCACTCCCACTGTGAATCATTTTCTTACAGCCAAACTACAATGATAAGCAGCATTAGCCCAGGTTACTGTTTCACCAGGGCCAGTAAAGACTATATATACGTTTTTCCCCTCTTAATCACCTTTGGTTTAAACACTGACCCTGGGTAAGCAGGCTAGGGAAATTCGCCTGACGGGAACACTGCAACACGGCTGTGCATCCCAGGCATATCCCTGTTGGCTTTGTCATAGCGGCTGTATTATCCGTAGGAAATGAGCTGTAGGATCTGCTCACACAGCAGGCTTTGCTTTAAAACGAATAGATGCCGTTATCAGAAAATGGTATAAAAGCCACAGTGCAGCAGAGGAATAAGCCAGTTGTTTTAATATGATAATATCTTGTTCTGATTATCCATATTTCATTTTCTTGATAAGACATCTCC
>VZRU01009420.1:0-16712 GCA_013398155.1 Pedionomus torquatus | reverse complement strand
CTCAGCCTGTCCTCATAGGAGAGTATCCAACACACACACACAAATGCACACACACACCCCCCATATAGACACACACCCCCTCTTATACACACACAAATATCCATGTATAGACACACAGCTCTTTCTTATACCGAAATACATGCATGCATTAGCACATACACACACACACACCCCTCCCCCAGCAATACCAGTGTGGTGTCAGCCTCTGCCTGTGGACCATGGTGAGGGTGTAGTGAGGTGGTGGTGGGGAATCCTCTTCATACCTCCCTTTGATGCTCTCACAAAATCCATAACGTAATAACACAAGAGTCTGTGTCTAAGGGATGTGTATAAGGGTATGTGTATATCTATACATACATATGAGTGTATATAGAAAAGAATGTTTATGTGTGGATAAGATGCATATGTACATATATGTGCCTAAGATACATGTGCACATATATAAAAGCTGTGTGTACTTGTGTATGCGTATATGGGTGTGTAAAATTTGTGCGTAGGAGTGTGTGTATGGTGATTCCTGGTCTGCCACCTCCCCTGGCAGGGAGGATCTCTGCAGGACTCTCCCTGGGCCACCCCATCCCTGTCACCTCACTCTTCTCTCGCAGAAAGCCCAGCTCTCAACATGCAAGGTTTTACTCTTACAGGACTGTTATATAGATGTTTCAATTTTTTTTCCAGCACTGTTGGTGTGAGATTTTTGCCTTGACTCAGCTTTTTTCTGCTTTTTTCCCCATGGAGTTGGTCTGCAGAAGTCCAATGTATCAGTAATTTCAGTCCACCACAAGCAGGTAGGGTGTGCTTTTGGTTTCTAGGCCTGAAGGTATTAGGAGGGTGCCCTCCTCTAATGTACGTATTTTGGTGAGTGATTAAAAAGTATGTGTTTGGATGTTAGAAACTCTGACTTCTGCCACCAAAAAAAAACCCATTCCAGTTTCTGAGCCTGCAAACTGTTTTATAGCGGGGTCTGCCCAGACGGCACCAGTGCAGGGTGGAAAAATCACAAAGTCATTCTTGACCTGATAGTTAAATTATCATAAACCTTAATAGCTGTCCACTAGAAAAACAGGTTATAGATATTATTTCCATATACATGTTTGTGTGTGGCTCTGCTCTAGACCCAGTGCAATGGCATAAACCATATTTTTGTGGCAAAGCAAGATCCTACGAGAGGAGAAGCTGGGATGCTCTGGTTGCAACAGTCTGAACAAACCAAGTTGGATAAAGCAGCAGCTATTCCAGCTGCTCCTTGCTGCAGAGATAGACTGAGGAGACAAGAGACAAAAATAAAATAAGAAATTTGCATTGAATATTTATTTTGATAAACATTGTGCACTCCAAACAACTACGTGTTATTTCAGTTGTAAGCCACAATCTGTTGGGACCAACGTCCCAGGAGCTCTTGTCATCATAAACCAGAGAGTCAACGCATTATCATGGTCTGCGGACACAGAGAGCTTTCAAGTGCAAAGCAGATTATCAGAGAAGACATATTGCCAACCTCCTTAACGACTTGGACAATGCTAAACTCCAGTAAAAATGCTTCATATGTCTGCGATTTAGTTGTCTTAGTGCCATTGTAATAAATTAATAGAAAATATATCTTTTTTTTTCATTGGAAAGTCTATAAGAAAATGTACAAACATCTAACTCCGAAAAAGGACCAGCTATTTCGGCGACAGGTAAAACAAGCATTTGAACAGCGGCAAAAAAACCCAAAAACCCAAACATCCAAACAAACAAACAAACAGACAAACAAAATGCAATCAAAAAACCACCCCACTCTACCAATGGCAACTGCAGAGGCAAACACAGAAACCTTAGCGGGAACAAATCTTACAGAGAGGGTAACGGCAGCTTGTGCAGGGACTGTTAGAAGGATGTACGAAGGACAAGCAGTCAGGTCAAAATGGTCAAAATGTGCGCGTGCAACCACTAGAACAGTCAAAGATTAAAAACTAATGATATGGCACAGAACTGTTGCCGACTGGCGATGGTCCCAGGCTTCCTTCCGTCTCCGGAGCAACACGCTTGGCTCCGTCCCGTAAAGGTGGACGGGAGCCCTTCGCGTTTCAGAGGAGTGGCTGCCCCATCACACCCCCGCGATGCTCTGGTGTCCTCCAGGCAGGGAGGTTGCAGGGATCCCCTAATCCCTGTTCACAGCGTAAGACCCACCCCAGCTCCAAAACAGGCCCCCACATGACAAGCTTTACATGGTAGAATAAGCTCCTTTAAAGTTTTCTTCTCTTAATAAGAACTTTTTGGGAAAAAAAACACCAAACAAACAAACCTCCAACAAACAGAAGAAGGTTTTCCTAGAGCCAAGTCTTATGATTTCACCCTGAGAATTCCCAAAATCGTAAAATCAGAAGCTCCACTTCAGCACAAAGGCAGCGTGCTCGTAGGAGCTAAACAAACTCATCTAGGGGATGGACCCACCTGGTGTGATCCTCCTGGGCATTCACAGGCTCACCGAGGGCAGGAGAAGGATAGTGGCTGGTGGCCCAGAACAGCAGTGTGCCACAGAGGACAACCCCTGCCCCATCAAAGCCAGTCCACAACCAGGCACGTTCTGAGCCCAGCTCCCTGGCCCAGCATTTGTGAAGTGCTCATGAAAGAAATACTCCTGCTTTGCTCCATCTCTTGGAAGCGAGTGAGTTCCATTACTGCTGATGCAATGGTATCAACAGAACGGTCTCAGGACAGCAAAGAGTTTTTAGACAACCCAGACTCAAAAGGACTATTTTTAGTCTCTTTGCTCAGCTTCAGGGATCTGGCTCTGTTTTGGCTATCAGAGAACACCAGATAAACGATGTTTGGTTGATCATGTTTGAACTGTAAGTGAGACTGACTTTTCTAAGAAATAGTTTGTGAAATCTCCAAACCATCATAAGACATTGGGGAAAAACCCCACACTTTACCTGCCTTTTACAAGTGTTATCCATTCATTTTGGAGGTGACAAAAATACCTAAAGAGCATTCATTAACAGACTCTTGTTGAGAAGTAAGGGAGGGAAAGCTTGGCTCTTATTTTTTCCCCTTTTTCCTTTTTAAATACAATACATATAACATTCAACACATTCAAAACAACTACATAGTAAGACTGAAAAGAACATTTCCAGTTTCCAAACCCAGGAGAGGCTTAAGGGGAGTGTAACCTGCAGAACTACCTCAATTTTTCTCATGGCTGCTTTGATTTTCAGAGCAATTGATCTAAATCATGCTTGTAGAGTGCAGCATCTGCCCAGCCTTTGGAATGGCACACAACAGTTTTGCTCTTTCACTCTAGCTTCAGGACAGCACTTTGGATACTGTGGAAAAAAAGACAACTTAATTACATGAGCTCTAATTAAAACTGAGCAAAATTAGGTAACCATCAGCAACCAGGATGATTTCTGTAGCCATGGGGGAAGGCAGAGACAAAGGGGTGAAACAAACCCAGATATTGTCAGCAAAACTGACATTCTGTGTGTTTTGAAAAGCTCTTTGTCCTGTCTTTTATCCCCTCTTAGAGTAGCCACAGGGTCTGGGAACACCTTCGTGGCATTTCTGAGCAACAGAGAGAAATACTGCTGAACACTGGAAGTGCTTACGACGTTTTACAAGATAGTGTTTAATTTCCCAGCTTCAAGCTGTCTCTATAGCAGTCCTGATTCTGCCTTTATTAACCAGATACTGTTTTGAAGAAGGGGGAAAGGAGGTACAAGACATCCAGTTAGGGTATGCAAATTACCACTCCAATTCTTCAGCTACTTGTCAAGACCTCTGTCACTTTCCATCCAGACCTCATGTAATTCTTCCAAGAGGACCAAGATGCTCATGCCCTTAAGACAGGATCAGAAAGCAACACTCAGCAGAGCAATCTGATCCTGCTCCCTCTGAGCTCCTCACACTATTTAAGGCTGTAATAAGGTGGTTCCCAATATTACCAGTTAAAACTTGGAAGCCTTGAACAGGAGATGCTTTATTTGACTGTCTAGACTGTCAACCCTCTAGACTGAGCCTGGATATTACTCTACAGATGGACTGTGCGGGAAAGGATGAGAAAACATATATGCTAATTGACATTGCTTTCCTTCTAGCCTCCAGCTGCTTGTTGAAGGAAAACTTCCTATTTGAGCAATGACTGTTAAAAAACCTTGAGCCATAGGAGAAACACAGTTTTCTGAGCAATCAGAAAGATGTGGTTTATCAGTCTCTACTGGCATCTTTTATCTTCTCCATCTCTCATCTGTTCCCCAACTATGTGCCATGGGATAACATGTACAACATCAAACACCATAAAAGCTTTACAATAAGTTCTTGTCCAGTTATGTTTCCCAGCATCTAGGGATTCAGTCAAATATACTCTTTCTATCTTAGATTTTCAACCAGCCTTTGAATTGGCATTCCATGTTTATATGAGCAGCTTGTTACACCATGGGGAAAAAAAAAAAACGCATTTGGACAACCTAGAGGCTGGTAAAAACAATAATCCTTGATGGCCTTCAGACCCAGAACTCCCCCTTCGAGAAGCAGCACATAAGTTAGTCTGTCACAGGAGTGCTGGTAAAACCAGCACCTTGTAAAATGGGTCAACCCTTGCTTAGTAACAGGAGAGTCAACACGGCATCAGTGAGCAAGTCAGCCGGCGAGGAGCTGGCAATCACAGATCACGGCGCTGGTCACAGAGGAAGGCTTTTCTGTCACATGTGGCCACTCTAGCTCCTTACAGTAAGATTTCTTTTTTTTTTTTTGAACGACAACAACAACAACAACAACAAAATGCTACACCTCTGGAGCAGGCTGGCACGTTGCCTGCGGCGAGCAGTCAGTAGTCCATCCCACGGGGGCAGCGCTGGCAGCCAGAAGGCAGAGCAGTGTGTCCTCATAATTTCATTTTCTTCACCACAGGAATTGGCAGTGCTTGATAGATTTTAGCTGAGTCCTCATTAGTGACCAGTTTCACCCAGACGGGGCGGAAGCTGCCTTTGAAGCCCACAAAAGCCATTTTTTCTGCAAATCAGAGCAAATGTATTAGGAGTGTGTCAGGGCTGCACCAGAAAAACACCCAATGGCTGGATGGATGCAGGTGGACAAGGGCACACACGGGCACACAAACTTTGCCAATTATCCACTCTCCAGGTATTAAAGAAATACTTTCCTAGTGAAGCTTAATCAAAATTTTATTTACACGTTGTATGTTTCCATTAATTAACAACATGCAGTACACAGCAGAAGAGAGAAGGAAAAACCCTCCCTAGCAGGCAGATTGAGCTCTCTGTTGAAGCTACCATTATTTGCATGGCGGTTATACTCAAACCGCTTTCCTGCTTGGGGAAGGTGGGGAGATGATGAAGGACAGGCAACACACAAGACCTATGTTAGCAAGTGTAACACACTCAGGAAAGAGGAAAGTGTGCCAAACGCTCATAGAGCTGATCAGAGCAAGGTGCAAAACACAACCATGCCTGGTGTAATATTTGACGCTTTGAAATTGATATGCTCTGTGCCACCAAGTTGGAATGTTGTTTCAAGAGAAAACCAGATAAAAATAAGTTCAGACAAGTAAAAAATCCTCTTTGGGGGCATTTAGTGGGTAAAAAAATGTCCAATATTCCTATTGTTAAAATGCCTTTTTATTTAAAATTAATCTGGAAAACCAAATGCCCTGAATTCTTTACTTCTAAGAACTGCCAAAGCCCTTTTTCCATCTACATTATTAAACGGGGCAATATTATCCAAAGCTGCAGTGGATACAACTTCACTGAATAAATTAACAACAGGTCCCAGGATGTCTGAGCACATGCTGATAGAACCAAGCAAGACAAAGTTTAGAAGAAGGAAACAACGTCCCTTTACTGGAGCCATGGGAGGAAAATAGATCAAAGGGGCTTTGAACTGCATTTTGAAAAAGTGGTTACCTTTTAACCTAAAACCTTCTTCTGCTCCAAGTCTCTCCAGTACTTTAGTCCATGGTCCTCTTGAAATGAATCTTCCTTTAGATGTCACCAGCACTATGGAGCTGAAGGAAACAAAGACACTTATAAACAGATGAAGAGTCAGAACATGTTCCTCACTTGTCTGTCTTGAGCACTGGTAACTCCTGCCTGTGTGACCCAAAGACACCCATGAACTACAGTGGTTTCTGCTTTAATGGCTTTTGTCAATGCTTTCCAACATCTTAGTCATATATTCATTTTTCCAGTCATGTGAAACCCACTAGGAAACTGAGAAGTCATTTTTTTTTTTTTTTAACACTGTTTTCTAGGATGATTTAAATGTTTCCAACCAGCAGTTCCATCCTGCTTTGCTCAGAATGAAACATGCTCTCCCTGGGATGCTCTGAGCAAGTCTCAAATAATTTACTTTTCTTACATCATTAGCAGGACAAAGCCTGAAGAAATTCACTTCCTTGAGATCTTTGCTGGCCTGGTGCTTTTCCTTCATTTTCATCGTGCACTTAAAAAGTGCATTGTACACTTAGAAGTTTATTGTTATTATTGTTGTTGTTGCTATTATTACTATTTTTACCACTGTACTGCATATACTGTCTTTCACCTCAAAATTATCAGTCTTCTACAAATGGCAATTGATAAAAGACACGAGGTAAATACATTAAGCTTATGCAAATCTGTAAATGCTTGGGTAAAAGTTGGTAACTGCCTCAGCCTAACTCTAAAAAAGCAGACTAAAAACCCAAATTGAACATGAGGGCATAATCTTACAGTGAGAATTCTCAATAGAGAAGCAAGCTGACCTCCTCACTTCCTCCCAGATGCACAAACACCTTCAACGATTGTCTTGAAACGTATGGAGGAAGAGCTCTGCTCCAGTGAGTTCAGGGGAAGGCTTGCTACTAAGCTCAGTGGGGCTGGGATATCACCCTTGTTCAGCTCCTAATTAAAGCTGCATCACAGAGTAATTGAGCAAACACTTTGAAGAAATATTTTCATTCCCCCTTGCAGGGTTTCCATGAATGAAGCTTCCCTGACTCAAAGGGCATTCGCTGTCTTGCAGAATGAGAGCCTTGCTGGGCTGGCTTCCCTGCAGCACGGTGGACACAAGTCACCAAAATTAATTAGGCAACAGCTCCTGCAGAGCTCCAGCACTCACGTCTTTACACCTCAGCTGGAACTGGAACTGTTCAGGGGAAAATAGCAGCGGGTGGTGGCAGAGGAACAAGAGAAACAAAAGAGTTAAAAGAGTCATCAGGATTTTTCCTGGAATAAACCTGAGGTGTTAAAACACTGCAGTGCTTATGAGCGTGGATTGAGCTGGCAGGCTGGGTTTGACTACTCTGCAAATGCTGAATCACCTCTTTTTTCTTCCTTCAGTTCGCTAAGATCATTACTTTCTATTAGGCCTTACCTGCTATGGAAGTTTAAAATAAATTCACCAGATGTTTTGTTTTCCTATCCCTGGGAAACTCATCAGAAAAGTGGATTTATTGTAAGAAAAAGGAATTTGGCCTGCAGAGAGTTCCTTAAATGAACAAAGAGGCCTGCCCTTGCTCGGAACACCCCTTCCTGTAACCCCAGATCCATAAACCTTAACGTTGTTCCAGCGGTCTATTCACAAGAGGCTGGGGAGGCTGGTGGGTCCCCTTCCTCTCCCTTAGCACCACCTCTGCATTGCTGCAGGAGAGGGGACAAGAAGCTGCTGCCCCTGCAGTCCCACTGTCTGCATGGTGTCCACATCTGACTGAACAACTCTTTCAGTCAGTAAATGGATAAAATATGTCTTGTGGCTGTAAGTGAAGCTCTTGCCTGATCAGGTTGGAAAAGCTTGCAAGGACTTTTGCTGAATTAAAGACAATAATCTGGGGGTTCAGTTCTTGCCAAGGCACAGCTGAGTGAGACCTGCCACTGTGCTGAGCATGTTGGGTCATCTTCCAGTCTTAATCCTAATCCGGTCCCAATACTAATACAGAGAAGACAATGAGGCTCAGAAAGACTTAAATACACCTAGAAGTCTAATTACAAGCCAGTCCTCCAAAGTAAGAAAGACTCCAGGAGCTGGATTTAGCCAGGATTGAAAGTGGATTTTTTGCAAAGGAGGATGGGGGCATGTCTGAAGAGCTCTTTTATTGTATTTTATTTTATGAACGAAAAGTGAGCAACTACCATGCTTCTCTGTGGTAACTACTTGTTGCGTATTTTGCAACCTTCAGAATTATTTAATACAGTAGAAATACATCTGTGTGAACCTGCATGACACCTGCTGAAACTTCCCCCACGTCTCTAGAACAAATGCCAGAACAATATCCTGTCAATCTGCCCACAGTTATTTCAAATGATTCACCCACAAAGCAATCGCATTTGTATGAAATGTTACATACCAGATTTCAAATCAAAACAGACTTACACAATAACAATGAAATATATTCATTTCTCAATAGCAGTCTACAAACTAATATGAGAACAACCCCTTTGGTTAAAGGGTTTCTGATGTTGTTCCCAATCCTGCTCCAGCAGATGAACCCACTGCCCTCCAGGATGCAGGAACATGTGTTGGATCCTTACCACCCACTTGCAAAACTCTGCTTTTTTGGCTGCCCATACTCGAAAAATAAAAGCAACTAGCCCTTAGGCCTGGGCAGGGAACATGTGCAGAGAGGAATGTATTTTATTAGTGGAATTTTCTGTTGTTTGAGAGAGTATGCAGGCATTAGAAACATGTAAACTGGGCACATCTGTACTGATAAGTGCTGAGGGTTTGTTTGTGAATTTGAGCCTGCAGTTTGTCTGTAACCCACAACGTAATTGTAGATCTGCAGTTTATTAATCAAATGTAGCTCTGCAGTTTATCTGAGGCTCCATCAGTTCCTAAATCACAGTCTACGTCCTCCTGCTGCCTGCATGCCCCACTCACATTTGGACTCATGGGAGCTGGGGGGTTCAAAAGCACACCGTTAGCTGGGTCTGCCTGGCCCATGTTGGGTGACAAAAACAGGGACAAAGAGGAGTGTTATACAGCACTTTTGTACGCTGCACCTCAGTAACACCAGATTATTTACTCACTGGTCTTTGATGTTGTGGACATAATTTTCAATCTGTGCTGGGATTCCTTGTAGAATTGAGTTTTTAAATGTTACTCGATCCACAACTTTTCCATGATGTCCATCAATCACAACCAGCTGAATGCCCTCATCAGTGAGGAAAAACCTGACGCCATCAACCTGCGTGGGGGGGAAAGCATTCTTGATTTACACAGTAACACAACTGCAAACAACCACCTGTAAGGAGCACCAATAGCATTAAATCACAGGACCAGTCTTTCTATCAAAGGGCAGAATCTCTGAGGTCAAGATGTCCTGCATTTTTTGCTAATATGGGAAAGTTACGGCTTTTTTTTTTTTTTTTTTTTTTTTAGCAAAAAACAAAATACAAAGTAAAAGTTACTTGGATCTAACCATCTATGGTAACTTCAGAGGCAAATTTTCCACAAAAATGAAGCAAGTGATTGTGTTACAATTTTGTTGCATAAAGTTGACTGAGAGGACCTGCTCACCTCAATGTATGCAAAGTCATCCTTAAGGTGGAAGTACTGTTTCTTATAAGTTTCTATTTTCACTTCTAGTAGGTGGTCCTTAGTCTTCTGTTTAAAAAAAAAAACAAAAAAAAAAGAAGAGAGAAAAAAAAAGAGGTTTTCTAGTGAGGATGTCCATTACCCGAAATGCTGCATTTCCAGAAGGCATTTTAAACCTTGAAATTCAATCAACAGGAAAGCTACATAATAAGGACTAACTTGCCAAGTTACCTTCTAATGAGACTGGGCACAATGGTAACCTCTCTGCTCATCCTGTCAGCACTCAAATCGTTTCAGCAAATGGCAGAGTGTAAGTGACTTTCACTTTGCAGAGCTGACACACAATTCTCTGAGGTTTTGCTGTGCATTCCTGCTTCAAGGACGATGTGCAAAAAAACCCCAAACCTGGATAAATATTCTTTTCCCTTCCCCAGAACCACACTGAATTGGATATAGGAGACAATGTTGTATGAAATCCTTTCTATGAATGAGGCACTCAGCTACGGAGTCCCTTCACTGCCACAGCCTGCAGGAGCTGAAGGCCAGGCAAGGAACCTTCTGTCTCTCCAGAATCACATTCCCTGAGCCAACCTGTCTTGGGAAGTCTTGGGTGGCTCTGTCCTTCAAGGACCTGCACTCTCTACACGTGCAAGAATCCATTCTATACTGTTCTACACACCTAAACTCTTCCAGAAAATCAGGCACAGGATATACTGAGCCTGTTACAAAGTCCGTGTCTATGGGCACAGGATATGCCAGAACTACAGATTTACCCTGGCAATAATTCTGAGATAAGAAAACAACTACTTTACCAGTTGTGCACTAGAGAGCTTCTTGGGCATTGGCACCTCTACTATTGGAGTCTCAATGTACTTGGGATAGGCCATGGCTTCACAGTCACTGACATCAGCTGCCTTTGGGATCACAGCTTTGATCCTTATTCTTTCACAGCCTTTGACAGAGCAGAAAGCAAATTTCTCCTTCTCGTTTTGAGCTTTGAGTTTCAGAAACAGCAGCCTGCAGAGAAGGGAGAAGAACAAACAGCACCCTTGAGAATTCTGTGCAAAGAAATTACTAACTTCCAGTTTTGGTGGACTCTTTCCTAGTGCTTTGCAATAATTTGCATTGCAAACCCTCAGTACCGATGTCTGCCCTTCAGAATGCTCAACGTACCACATGCAAACAAAAGGGGACATACATCTCAGAAATGGTTTGGGGAATCATGGAATCACAGAACTGTCCGAGTTGGAAGGCATCTCTAGAGATCATTTGATTCCCCTGATAGAGCAGGATTGCCTAGAGCACATTACTCAGAACTTCATCCACGTGGGTCTTGAAGGACTCCAGAGAAGGGGACTCCAAAACCTCCATGGGCAGCCTATTCCAGTGCTCTCTCATCCTCACCATAAAGAAGTTTTTTCTCATACTCAAATGGAACTTCCTATGTTCCAGCTTGTGCCCACTGCCCCTTGTCCTGTCACTGGGAACCACTGAAAAGAGTCCAGCTATATTCCCCTTCAACCCACCCTTCAGATTCTTGTAAGCATGAATAAGGTCTCCCCTCAGCCTTCTCTTCTCCAGGCTAAAGAGTCCCAGCTCTCTCAGCCTTTCCTCATAAGGGAGATGCTCCAGTCCCTTAATCATCTTTGTTGCCCTATGCTGGGCTCTCTCTAGTAGTTCCCGATCTCTGTTGAACTGGGTACCCCAGAACTGGATGCAGTATTCCAGTTGTAGCCTCACCAGTGCAGAGTAGAGGGGAAGAATGATCTCACTCAGCCTCATGGCCACACTCTTCCCTATGCAGCCCAGAATTCCATTGGCCCTCTTGGCAACAAGGGCACATTGCTGGCCATGGATAGTTTACTGTCTACCAGGACTCCCAGGTCCTTCCCATCAGGAGTGCTTTCCAGCAGGTCCGCCCCCTAACCTATATTGGTGTCTGGCATTCTTCCTCCCCATGTGCAGGACCCTACACTTGCTCTTGTGGAACCTCATTAGGTTCTCTGCCCAGCTCTCCAGCCTATCCAGGTCATGCTGGAGGTCAAGGAACTTAAGACAGAGAAATTAGAGGACACCTGAACTCCCCTTTTTTTGAGCTGTATTCTATGATGATACATTTATGTAGAAATACACAGTTTGTACTTTAGGTCTCTCTTTCTTTCCTGTTATTTTAATCCTTTAAAAGACTATAAAAGGCCTTATATCTTAGTTCCCATGCATCCCTGTTGTGGTGTTTACAAGTGGTTGCTGTTCAAAACAAAAAGGGTTGGGTGTGTCTCCAGTTCAGTTTCATAGTCTGCACTTGGCTTTTGTCTTTTTCTCTAATTTGTATTCACTTGGTAAAGCATTTCCCAGAGTAACTGGCAGACCTTCAGAGATCATGAATGACTGGCAGCCATGGGAGTCCCAGGAAAATTAAATGCTGGTCACATTCCCAGAATGACTTTCTGGTTTTGTCGTGGTCCCCTCTGATGGCATTAGCCAAATGGCTCACGATTCCAGCAGCTTTGTCAAAGCAGTGTCCAAATCGGCAAGCCCTACTTCCTTACCCAGTGTCCTCATCCCAGTAGTAGTATCCTTTGCTAGGATATCTGTGCTCCAGTTTCTCCATCTGAGAGGTTCTATAGAAGGTTCCAGTTTTGTATGTTTTCTTCAAGAGACGATTGTGGATGTCTGAGAGAATGGAAAATGTTGTCCCTTTAGGATAGCAAAATCCTACTTGGATCCAGTCGTTCCTAAAAATAGCAAAGACCCACATTATAACAAGTCAACACATGACTATTATTTTCCTGGGCATGCTAGAAGCCAAACTAAATAATTCACTCTGAAGTGTAACTTAATTTTTTCCTGGCCGGTTAAAATTTTAATGGTGTGGGATGAATAAACGCAATGTAAATTAGACATAACAACCATGGGTTAAGTTAAGCAATGTAGGTCAGGTCTTCTCCTGACTTCTACACCTGTGACTTCCATGCACCAGGAATGAATTAGCTCTAGGCTTCTAAAAATGAACCGTGTTATCTTGCAGGGCTTCCCAGGAGAGGAAACAGGAATCTGAGAGGTCAAATGGAAAGATGGTGAACTCAATGGACTTCCTGGAACAAACATGTTCATTCTGGAAGAGCTCATAAGATGATGACCTCATCCATTAAAAATGTGCAGGGCTGTTATTGGGCTGGAATGTTGGAATTTGGTGGGATCACTCACTTGTTGAAGTTGATGAGCCATATGGCCAGCTCTTCGGGGGCTGTCTTGTCCCAGTGGATAGTGTATCCTTTCCTCAGAGTTATGACTGGCTGATACTGCTGGTAATGAGTGCTCTTGCTTAAAGCCCCTTCCAAGTAGAGTGGGTGATTGTGGTAGTCATTTTTTATTATTTTCATTTTCAGATTGGCTGGCTTGTAGGCTTGGATATACATCTAGATAAAAAAAAGATCACGGAGGGTTTAATGTTTCATTGGCAGTAAAGCATTAAAGGCACAGCTACTAATAGGCACGAAATGGTGACTCTGGCAGTGACCTGTACGCCGTACACCTACGTTCAATTTCTTAGGCTTCCTTTTCACCAAATTAAACTGTTTTCAGGAAAACAGAAGGATCATTTCCTCATCAGCTAAGTTCAAGACTATGTCAGTCAAAGCTTCAAAGAGGCCTGAAGGAGGGGACTTCACAGTGCTAGTGGCAAACCTCAGGAGTGGGACAGTATCTACCTCAGACATCTGACTCCTCCTGAACAAGGACCCTTCTGTCTGGATTTCGGAAGCAGGAAAACCAGCTCAGTGGTTACAAATTGGCTTTAGTAGCACTACACAGAGAAAAACAACGGTTGCAACACCTAAAACAAAAACACGCGCTACTCATCAGAGGAAAGTGAGGGCTCTCTGAAGGTGGCAGAACCCGGGGATCGTGTGGTAGGAAGAATGGTTTGGTGGTTACACGACAGGATGAAAGATCATGAGAGCTGAAGTCTAATTTTGACTCCTCAGCACATTTCCCATAACACTGTGGGCAACACTTCCTCCCATAAATCAAGGAAAATAACTAGCCGACAGCCCATAGATTTATGAATATTAATCTGTTAATGCTCAGGGAACTCTTAGGGGACTTCAGACAGAAGTTGTTAGAGCTGTTAACAGGCAAGGCCAAAGTATCTGAAAATGTACCACAGTATCCTCATGTTCAAAACCACCTGCACAGACACGCAGATAAATAAACCCTGAGCACTCTGAAGAAAGTCCATTTCTAAAGGTCAAGCTTTACAGTGCCAAGAAATTAAAAATAAAATTAAACTATAATGATACTGCAAGGTTAGCAGTTTTACCTGTGCAAAGTGTCCGCTGCAGATGGAACCTCTCCAGTCAGGCACATCAATGCAGTCAGGATGCTTGATTAACCAGTTGTCTTCTTTTATCAGGTATGAGCCTGGATATTCTGACACAGAACCGTCAACATCATGAAAAACAGATGTCTTATCACCATCCATATCCAGATCATTGAACCAGGGTCCAGGTTCTCCAAAGAAGACCCTTGAGGTAATCTAAACAAAACAGTGAAGCACATTTACATCTCCAGAAAAGAATTAATCACATTACAGAGTGGCTATGGTCTCTAGAGTGACTCAAAGGACCCATTTTCTGACTTTATTTGGCATTGGAAAGTAGCTTCAACAAGAAATAGTGTTGAGTTTGTGGGTCAATTCATGCATGAAGAAATCCGTGTATGTACAAACAGCACCATTCTTTAAATGGCCACAGATTTTGTCTGCTCATCTTGAGACATGGTAGGCTTGATGTTTGATGGCTCTGAGGCCCCATGACTCCAGATGATTTTGGGGTTGCAGGTCCTCTGAGACAGATCTTATGCGGCAATAAAAATATGAGCTTCTGAGACTGACTGTCCAAGATGGAAGCACCAGCTGAGCTGGTCTTGTTAGATGGCAGGAACATCACTGCCACTTGGTACAGCCACGATGAGGGTTGTCTCTGTCTTCGAACTCCCTTTTCATTAAGCCCAACATCAGAGCTGGGTCACACACT
Source organism: Pedionomus torquatus (assembly GCA_013398155.1). NCBI lineage: Eukaryota > Metazoa > Chordata > Aves > Charadriiformes > Pedionomidae > Pedionomus > Pedionomus torquatus. The sequence continues at coordinate 2,169 of VZRU01009420.1, read as the reverse complement.
GAAAAGATGTGTTTGATTTGTCAGAGCAGACAGAGCAGACACAGATTTCCCTGCTGACCATGGAGGGAAAGCTAAAACAACCAGAATTTCAGCAATTTCACTACAGCCACTTCACTCATTGTTTGCTAATATATTTTTAAGGTTTCAAAGCCACATAAAGTCACAGTGATGCTGGGAACAATCAGTGACCTCCCCTGGGAAATGACTGTTCAGGCAACTTTGGAGTGATATTTTTATCCAGAATAAATAAATATCATGTCACCAGCCTGTCTGGTGCAACGTGAGAGAGTGACCAACCAACACTTCTAGGGGAATTTTGCCTTTCTCATCCCATTTGGCACAAGGATTGCTAGTCAGCACTTTTCCTGACATGCAAGCAAGTCTGCTAACTTTTTGAAAGTTAAGCAACCCAAACCATTTCAGTCCCAACCACTTTATTTATGTATTTATTTGTTTGTAATGTTTGGCAGTCGGATTTAGCAGCTGCTAGAGGTGAACCTCAGCAAAGCAGTTAGCACATAGATGTGCAAGCAAGTAACTCAAAAGCACAGACCCCAGGACAGGTTCAAACCAGCACCTGGAAGTTCATACTGTAATTCAAAGCTTGGCAGACCTGTTTTGGCTGAGCTCTGCTCTCATTTATGTCTGCAGAACTGGAGTCCATGGAATTACCCTGGTGTGCAGGGTTGCAGAATTACCCTGCATTGGCTCAGTTTCACTGGCTGTTTCCCAAAATCAGTATTTTCTGCTTCTAGGTGAGTTAGATCTTCCACAGCAGACTTCCCACTGTTGTTTCTTTAATATTACACTGCTGTTGAAAACGAGGGGGCAGATTCTTCTCCCTATTTCAACAGTATCTGAGACACACAGAAACGGAAATGATTTCCTCTTGAATGTCACTATTTTTTTTTAAACTGGTGCCTGCTTCTGTTTTGCTGCAAACCTGTCAGAGAACTGGATTTTCTTGTTATTTCTCCCAACCAATTTTCCCTTTCTTAGCTGCCACCCTCTTTGTTAAATTTCTGGTAAAGACAATGGGCAACCTCCTCAAGATCTCGTGTTTTCTCCTAAGGGCTTCTACAGCCTTTTTGCCCACAATCCCATATCCAAGCCAACTGGAAAAGGCCTTTCTGAGAAGAATAACTCACAGGGACATCTTCAAAATGAATGTCAGTGACATTGTTGTTGGGGCAGCTCTGCCAGGCGTTGTTGAGCCGGAAGGCCAGGGCACTCGTGTGCCGGCCATCCAGGGCAGCGAATTTGCGGAAGGTGCAGTTCTGGACATTGATCGGTCCATCGTAGAACTGAATTCCTCGAATGGGAAAATCCCTAAAACACATTTGGAGGAGAAAGAAAGACTTGTTCGTGACACATTAGCATGAGGATGAGAATGTATTCTAGACACATACAGTCCTGCAACGCTTGTTTCTCAGCTGCTTTCATTTTTCACAGCCCTTGAGATGACTCCTGAGCTCATTTTCTGGAAGAGAAGGGATTTCCCTCCTTTTTAGGTCTGTGAAGTCCTCTTATCCTTGCANTGGGCTGAGTAACGGCAGGGCTAAAAGAAGTTCCACCACATCTTTCAAAGGAACTTGGAAATAAAACAGTACAACCCAACTGCAATAAAAAATTTGACTTGAAAACAAGGGAAGTGTTACAATCTAAAGGGCTCAAAAGAGGTGAAGGGGCAGATTAATGAACAGCCTTTATTAAGAGCCTTTCCTGATGTCATCTTCTATGTAAAGAAGACACCATTTTTCACACTGATTAAGTGAATGAGATACTTAAACTCTTTAAGGGGTTAAGATAAGATGATTCAAATTTCACTTATGATAAATAAATTTGATCCCTTCTTCATATAAATGGTTTCCCTTAGACAAGGCTTGCCTGCTTCTGTGCATTTGTTCTGTCCCTCTGAGCTTCTATGCCCAACCTAAGATATGCCCATATGTATGCACACAAAGGATATTGGAGAGCTGTGGCAGATTGGGTTAATAATAAGCCTCCTGTATCACTAATGACAAGCAAAGTTGAGGTGTATAAAAACGCAGAAAAAAATCAGCTGAGATTCACTGTAGAACTACTGTTAGGATAACTATGTTTTTAGGAATAACAACAAAATACTATTGCACTTGCAGATCAATCTGTAGGATGAAGGTCTAGGAAGAG
>VZRU01009415.1:430940-457845 GCA_013398155.1 Pedionomus torquatus | reverse complement strand
CCCCTTTACTTATTCTGTTTATAACTTAAATCAGCTTTATTTTCAGATATTAGCTCTGTGTAGTGTTTTTCAGGAGTCAGTTGTGTGAAGTAGAGTGTGCACTTCTAGTCTTGGCTATAGTAGGCATCAGAACTGGAGCATAGCCTTTTTCAGAGTAAGACCCAAAGAAGGTGTTTGTTTTGCTATCACCACTGAACTTGTATGGCTAAGATCTTGCTGTAGAAGATAAGTTGAAATTAAAATTGTTGTCTTTTATCTGATGTAGCAGGTGTGTCTTGATGATGTAAATCTTAACTGTGATCTGGGAACTTCTTTAGCAGAGCATGGTCCTGGAAGAATTCCTCTAGTTCCTTGGGAGATGCATTGACTCAGATGTACATACTTCCTTTTTTGCTTTCCTCTTGCTCTGAGCTAAGTTGAGGTACCACTTTTCACAAGTATTTTTCAGCTTCCCCTTCTATTATGATAGCTACCTACTGGAAGAAAGAGAAGGAGCAGAGCAAAGAGCATTAACTAGGGTAAGCAAGTTGGTAGAAAAAGTTGAGAGGACAATGAATAAGTTTCATGCTGTTCTCCTTCTGGCTAAGGCTGAACTAAAGAATGAGCCTTTAGTCTTGTACTCCTGAATATGGGATGGGATTGTAAGCTTAGATTAAAAAAAAAAGGAAATAAAAAAAATCAATGTCAGTGAAAGCTCTCATGTGAACACAAACCCTTAAACTGAGGAAAAGGAAATATATTATTTCAAGTGTCTTTATAATGCACAAGGATGCAGGTTGCAGGAAAAAATGCATTAAATTTTCACAGGTTGAGATCTTCTGTACTTTGTTGTGGTATTTTTTAAACAAATTTATTCTGTTAAATTGAGGAATGCTGCAATTGCTGAATCTATGGCCTATGCTAATGTTTAAGTTCTGGGAAATAACTCATGGAGAAGTATCTTCCGATGATGGATGTAAGGTCAGCTATTCAAACTAAAATACTTTCTCCCCAGTTAAATGGTATAGGGCTGTAGTGCTCAGACCATATGTATACTCAGCTATTTTTAGGCATATAAGGAGAATGTAAAGGAGGTGATATGTGTAGGAGGGTGGAAGGGTAAGGAAAGAATTTTAAAAGAGATACTAACACTTAAAATAACAATAGATGTGCTGTTGGAGAGATTTTTCATAACCTGTACACATCACATCTGAAGTGGTTTGCTTTTGTGCTGAACAATTAATGAAGTCATCACTTCTGAAATGATACATGTGCTTGTCTGTGTGCTGTGCATAGTGCTATGGATTTCGGTATGCTTAAGATAACGTGTGTAAGTGTTGGCAGGATCAGAGTCACAGACATCAAAAATAACTTGGAGGGCTTGTAGAAATTCAAAGTGTAACAAGGTGATACTTCAGTTGGTGCTGAAGTGGAAATTACCTGATATTATGTTTAATGATGGATTGTGGTCACTGGATTCACTGTGACTGAACAATATCCATCTCTATTTTTGAGGTAAATGGAGAGTAGCACATGAAGTTGAACTAGAAATTAGTCATGTTTTTCCTCTTTAGTACTAAAGCATTGATAATGCTATTTGCACTTTTTAGCCTATATTGCATATTTAAGAAAAAACGCACTCAAGAAACCAACCAAAAAACCCCAAAATCCTGCTTTACAAGAAAGTATTTGCGGTAGGAGTCTATATTTGAAGTGGCCTTGGCCTTGTGAAAGTGTAAGATGTATGATACTTTTCAAAAACAAGTTCCTTGCTTCTCAGCCATGGAGTTAGAAACTAAAAAGCATTATGGGAATGATCTAATCACTTCTGTTTCTTGGCTAGTAATAAAGCTAACAGTAATTCAAAGCTTATCAGCAGTATAGATGGCCCTTTAAAAGGGCTTCCCCATAGCAAAGAAATGCAGCTGGTTTGTATTACCTTTTTGCATAAAATGATGGGGTTTTGCAACAAATGAATTCTAGATTGTTCTGTGCTGAAAGGAAATGCTCCTTTGTCTTCTGGAGTGTGTGTTCCACTTCTGCTCCTACATCCACTGGAAATAAGGGCTTATCACTCAGCATGATTTGAGACACACAGAAGAATAAACATGCTCTTGCCATCCAAGGAGCTGCAAGGATGTTAACTGTTGATGTTTGCTAGGCTTTCAACTTTTCTTTCCCTCTCTATGTAATTTTTTCTAGATAATCTTTTTATTACTTGTGTAAATTACTATTTCTTTTTGAAATATTTTGTCAGTTATTTATCTTCCTGGAGTTTACAGAAAAGAGAAAAACACCCTCTTTGCTATATGAAAAGCATTGTTGATTTGCACTTCTAATGAGTTTTTGATGTAATCTGGAAGAAGTGTTGGTTCTGTATCTACTGTTGGCGAATCTAGTGCTTAAAGTGGGTTACTGAATGGATAAATGCACATGTACTTTTCATGATGCTTTAAAAGCCATAACAGTGGGATAAAAATGTCTTTGGAGTTATGCAGACTCATCACAAAAAATGTGGTGGTGGAGAAATTCTGCTATACCAGGTTGTACAGACAAAGAAATCATGTTTTGGGTAAATGAATGTGTTCATAGTTGAGTGGTTTGCCTTTATAGCATATCAGACTGGTTATGGTTAGCTCAAGAGAAGACAACTGAAACAAATGAAGAGCGCCTGAAGAAAAGAACTGTGATGATGTTGGAAGAAATGAGCTTGAAACAAAAACTAGAGAAGTGTGGCAGTCTCTGGCTCTGGCTGCTTCAACCCTGAAAAACACCAAAAAGTGAATAACGAGATGAAATGGAAAAGAATTACTTTAGTTGCTTGGGGCAAAGCAGAAGTCTTAATCTGTTTGACCCATGATTATGAGGCATTCTTGTAGTTGTATTTGTTTTGTGAATCTAATCTTATGATCTGCCTAACAGAAACAGCAGCATAAACGGGAGATGGCGAGATGGTGAGACAGAAAGAAGTGAGGTAGATGCATGGTATGTGTTGCAATTATGAGATTGACCAAAGATCTTGACACTGGTAAGAACTCTTAGAATCATAGAATGGTTAGAGTTGGAAGGGACCTCAAAGATCGAGTTCCACCCCCCCTGCCATGGGCAGGGACACCTCCCACTAGACCAGGTTGTTTAAAGCCCCATCCAGCCTGGTCTTGAACACTTCCAGGGATGGGGCATCCACAGCTTCTCTGGGCAACCTGTTCCAGTGCCTTACCACCCCCACAGGAAAGAATTTTTTCCTAATAGCCAATCTAAATATCCCCTGTTCCAATCTAAAACCATTACCCTTTGTCCTATCAAGACACTTCCTGACCAAGTGTCCCTCTCCTGTAGGGTACCTTCAGAAACTGGAAGGCTGCTCTAAGGTGTCCCCGGAGGCTTCTCTTCTCCAGGCTGAACTGCCCCAGCTCCTGCAGCCTGTCCTCACAGGAGAGGTGCTCCAACCCTCTAATCATCTTTGTGGCCCTCCGTTGGACCTGTTCCAACAGGTCCATGTCCTTTCTCTGTTGAGGGCTCCAGAGCTGGACACAGTACTCTAGATGGGGTTTCACAAGCACAGAGCAGAGGGGCAGAATCACCTCCTCCTCTTACTTCTGTTTAGTAGTGTGGCACTACTTGCTGGTGGTGTATAATTGTAACTAAAATGCAGTGGTCTTGTGACTTTTTTCCTGTTTTAGTTTTCTTTTGCGGACTCAATACTTAGCAATTGTTTTAGCTAACCATTAGTACTTGAAAGTTTCATTGGAAGCTGCCTGACTTTGAAATGCTGAAATACTTGAATGCACTGTGAAGTTCTGAAGTAAACTTCACTGTGAACCCTGCTAAAGAGTAGTAGAGACTTTTTTTTTTAAAAAAAAAGAAAGGTGGAAACTAGATATGTAAGCATGTTAACTTTTTATTAAAAGAAATCATTCCAGGAGACCTCATTAAGCCAGGACGATGTTCTAAAAGTGAATATACATGTTGACAGCTACACCCATAGATTTGAAAACTGCAAACATGTTCAGCATAAAAGCCATTTTAGAAAAAAGCTGTTGCTCTGCCCTTGTACTAATTTAAGAATTGTTCTTTCATTCTGATTTTTTATAGTTTCTTTTCACATATATAACTGGGACAGTTTAAAAAGTACTTTAAAGAATCTTTCATGATGTCACAAATTCATAATGCAGATTTATTTTTTAAAAATACACACATTACGTAATGACTCGCTGTCAAATAAGCTCAATGGTACCATTCTTAAAGAAACAAAATGACCTGTCTGTGAACAGTACCTCTCTACAGTAATCTTGCACAGAACCTCTGTTTCCCCTGAGCAGTGATACGAGTTTAAGTCTCTTGGGTCAAGCAGTAGTTTTGGTGAAGAGGTTTTCTTGTTCTGTTTGTACTGTAACTGCACACATAATAAAGTCTTCACAGTGAGCGCAAGAAGATCACAGACAATCTCTTCTTTCAGTACCTTTCTATCAGAGTACACCCAAGATATACACATTCAAGTTGTTTTCTGTAAAGTAGGGATTTAAATTAACCCAGTTTGGAGAGGTGTAATTGGTACAGAGACTTGAGTATCCTGCCTGTGGATGCAGACTCTGAGAATGAGAAACAACCAGCCATGACCTCAGGTTTGTTTTCTTGTCAGTGTGGGAGGAGGAACGATTCACTTGGACTGCTCTGTGTGGGTGGAGATGAGATGGTATTCAGAAGCTGGAATAATTTTAAATGAAAATCAGTAATGAGAAATCCCATCACAAAGAGCATGGGAAGATGGCAGAAAGTCATCAGGTGACTGAGACAAACTGAGAAAGGGGCAAGACCTTGGCTTGGAAAGGTTCTTGGGTATTAGGAAACATAGTGTAACTTGTGTTTGGGTTTTTATTTTATTTCTGTTGGTTTGTATGGCTTTTGTGAAGGGTGGGGAATTGTCACTTTTTTTGAGTAGACAGGGATTTTTGTGGCTCCTTTTCATATCCAATATGTGTGTGTACAATCTGTTTCCTTGCATTTTTGCTATATTTAGTAAATACCCTCTAAGTTTTACATGACAGTGCTTCTTATATTTGCTTGGGAAGAGGTTACATTTCATGCTTAAACATGTATGTGTCCTGGTCAACCCTCTATTCAGCGAGAGAGGCTCTTGCTCTTATTGCTGTGGCAACCAGAGTGGGTTGACTGGGTTGTTTACCCTGTGGAGGGGTTGCACCTTGGGGAGGAGCAGACAGAACCCAAACTGATCAATAGGTTATTCCAACCCATCTCAGTATAAAAGCTGATGGACCAAAGGGTCCAGGGTCATCTTCAATGGTACTGTCTTTGTAATGAGTGACATCTGAAGAAGTCTGCTCATCTGCTTTTGATGCCAGTCTGTGTGCTCTGGAATCCCATTCCCATCTGTCACTGAGTCCGTTCTGGAACTTTCCCAGCACCTGCCAGTGACATCTTCTGGGAACTTGATGTGGTTTTGTATAGATTGTGTTTATTTCATTATTTAATTTTTATTTTGTAGTTAATATTTCATGGCAGTAGTTTAGTTTTTCATAAACTCATAAATCTCTTCCTCTCCTTGGAGCAAGAGGTAGAGGAGAGCATCTGTCGTCTTGTCACTGATCAGCCTGGTCCAAACTGTGACAGTATGTTGCCTTAGCTTTTCTGAAAAATGACGAGTGCAGTGTTGTTTTCCTTCTTACTTGAATGTAAATATTTTTCATAGAAAATGTATTCCTTTGATTTCCTGTCTGAGTGGTGATGTAATAAAAAAATAGCTGAAAATTGTTTTATGAGCTTTGACCCTTAAGATAAATCAGTACCTTGCCAACAGAAACATTTGTGATAAAGATTTTGATATGTTGACTGAACTCTGGCATGGTATAGTGCTACAAAACTTCTGACAGGTAGATGGTATGTTTAATTTGATAATAAACAGAAAACTGTGAATGAGGTGAATTGTCAAGGTTTCGCATTAATACATATTAAAATATTCTTAAGATTCCCTTTAAGACTTTGTCTTAGCAGCAAAAAATTACAGTATTGGTATGGAAAGGTTGTCAGGTATGTTGTACTGCAGAAGTCAAATCTGCACAGAGTACAGGAAGCTATAAAAGCTACAAAGTTCCCAGACAGAACTGACACAGAATCTTTCTAATGAAATGAATTGCTGATATAGTTGTGCTGTTTCTGGCCTCTTCCATTCTACTGAGCCTACGCTCCTTCAACAGGCTTTTTATTAGTTAATATTAGTGGAAACCATCTGGTAAAGGAAAATCTGTTTGTGCAAAGTAGCTTTTAATTTCTAATTAGTGGTCTCAAACAGATTTTAATTTCTCTGATAATATATGTGTATGTTATTTGTGGGTAGTGGGAAGAGGAGTATATAACTTATCTAAATCAAGTGTGTCAGCAGCCAGTTCTTTGTCGATTCCAGGACATTACTACTTTCCTCTGTATTAAATTGGACTCTTATGATTTGTAACACATTCTAGTATCCCTCGTATAAAGAGGGGCAGGGAAACAGCATCTATTATGAGTGGATTAATACCCACCATACACTGTGTCCATCCAAACCAAAGGATTCATGTATGCATAGGAGGCACTTCACACAGAAACCCAGGAATAATTGAGGCTTAAAGAGTTAGTGACTCTGGCACGTTCTGTACAATTGATGCTTCCAAAATCATATAACAATTTACCCCATGGACTTCCAACAGGAAATCTTGCCTGTAACTTTTCAGTGGTTTTGAACTTCGGATACAGCCAATTACAGAGCCAGGCAGGGACAACTAACAGTTTAGGAGAAACAGTTGTGGCAGAGAAAGGACTAGAATGATGCCATATGAGAATAAACAACACTAGAACTGAAGAAGAGAGAGAAAGCAATGTAAGCTGCAGGCAGTAATGTGTTCGTCTGACACACTTGTACATTGCCTCATGCTTGTGCTGAAAAAACATCTTTAGAAGGAAGAATGGTAAAGGCTCATTATGTCAAGCTGCTGAATGTAGAATAAATATAGTGACTGAAATTCTCACTTGTGTAAGACTTCCAGTTTTCCTTTGTTTACTAAAAAAAGTGTTTTCTGCAGAGGTAATAAAGAGCAAGTGTACATGAAACTGTGGAAAAGAGTACCAAAAAACTAGGTGCTTGACACTGAAGGCATCTTCCACTTTGTAATTGAGATATCTGCCAATTTACTTGGTGTTGATCCTGGTGATAGAAGGAGAAGAATTGTGCTGGTGTGATATGCCGGGGTCAGATAAGGAGGTGTGGTTTTGGTTGGTTGCTTTTTATCAAATATTAGCTAAATTGTTTTTTAAAGTGGCAGTCTCAAAATAATTGTATAGAACTTGTTCGAGTGTTACACTGCTGGTATCCAGCAGGATATTCTGAAGTATAACTGATGTACTGTGTACACACTAACAATGAATGACACTATACCAAATACATCAATGTGCTATTAGTACATTTAAGGGCATTCAACTGTCACTATTGCATACAGACTTCTAACTTTTTTTCCTTCTTTTTTTGTAATGCAAAACTGCTTTAGGTAAGCAGTCACAAATATAAATACCTAGAAGGATACCTCTTTGTTTGACGGGTAGTTGGGTTTTTTTGTNGGACTTGGACACTTTTTGTTCCTCTTTTTTTTTTTTTTTTTCCTTCCCTACAAGACAAGCTGCTCTTGTATTGGAGAATAAAATAAATGGAACTGGGCAACTGAGCAAATATGACCATATGGCAGTATATCCTTCCAGATTCTACTGTGGCAGCAATAGCAGTAAAACTCCCATGTTATGAAATAGCTTCTATGTCCAGGGCTTTTTCTTAAGGGTAGTTTAACAAAACGTAAATCTTGCAGTATTAATTTCAGTCTAGCCAAAACTACCTACATATGTACAGTCCCTTGTTAAACCTCCTTTTCCAGTCAGCTCACTTTCATTCTTCAGTTCATGAGTACTTTGGCTTATAACTGGAGGTGTGGGCCCATGCAGATTAGTTGAAGGCTATAATTTCATTTGGGTCAGGAAATAATTTTGATGTATCCTCTTTCCTGTGAAACCTTCTGCCCCAGATTCTAGCACCTGGAAAACTGCTAATGATTGTCAGAGGAGGAAATGCAGACTGACTGGCTCTGTATGAGGGATGGAGAAAACAGAAATGGAACACTTAAGAAATGATATAAGAGGAGTACCCTTTGCCTGCAAGAACAGCTGGTTGGAGAGGATTTCTCTTCCCTTCATCCCTGAAAAGCTGGGTAGGGTGTGAAATACTCATTATGATTTTTGGTAATATTTACAAACTAACTTAAGTCAAATTGACTATTATCTGCCTAGGAATGGTTGATTGTAGATGCTGGTGGAGGTAAGGGGAAACAGGAGCTATGTGGGAGGGGGCCTTCGCTGTTGCACATCCTTGTGCAGCCAGTCTGTCATTAGAGAACTTCCTTACAGTAGGCTGCATCTTGTCTTTGCTCAATCAGTCAATACTGGACCATATGCTATTTTCTGCTCTCTTTGGTCCCATTTATACTCCTGACTTCCACCACCTCTTAGGCAAAGAGTTGCACTTTTCATATGGAAGAAGTTCTTTTTGTGTTTTTAAACATGTTGCTTGATATGTTTATCAGATATTTATAAGTGAGCAGATAACCTCATAGAAGGAGAGAGTCCAGAAAAGCACAAGAAGAATTGTGAGGAATATAGAAAACGTCCAAAAAGGAAAGCTCAACACTTTATAAAGCAACAAACAATGAAGATGATGAGTTATCAGAGATGCATTTAGAGTGAAAGATGTGCCTGTATTTGAATACACAAAATTGTGTAACACTTTGATTTTTGTTTGTTTGTTTCTGTTCTCATTTTCCTTCTTACGTTTTTAACACTCTGTTAAGTTTTCTGACTTCTGCTGAACAGTAAACTGATATTTTTGGAGTGGTAGTATCTAACTTGTGCCCAATCATTACATGTGTGTGCTTCAGGTTATTCTTTCTCATTACCTTCAATTTAACGACATTTTTTAAATTTTATTTTTCTATTTAAAAAAAATAATAAAAATCTAGTTACAGTGAAAGTAGCATGTGGGTATGTGTGAGAGAGATGATGTTGTCCTGCCTGGCAATGTTGACCAGTGTTGTCCTAGGTGTTGTCTGACATAACTTGAATATTTTAGAAGAGAAGACACAAAACTTAGCATTTCAGTGTTCTGAAAAGTTCCAGTGAGGCAGCAAAGATAAGAGACTGCTGGACAACAAAGAAAAGGGAAACTGAAGAGGATTTGTTGGAGACAGTTGGCTGGGCTGGCCATGTGAAGAAAGGTACTGATCCTGAAAAGAAAAGCTGACAAATCTAGGACTCTAAAGAAGAAAGCAAGGGTGGCATGATTAAAGTGACATGATACTTGCCTGGGAAGAAAGTGGAACAAGAGACAGCTTGGTTGCAGAGAAGTTTGAAAGTAGAAACTTTTTTTCTAATTTGGTTCAAAGAATCATTTGTGTACACTTTTACAAATGGCCAGTAAATTAAACTTCTGAAAATTGCCATTTGTAACTATTCCAAACTGCCAGTTTGAATGGACTGTGAAGATATCTTTCCATCCACTCCACTTCCCCTGCCACTTTCAGTTAAGATTGGATCCTGATGGGTAGCATCATTTTGTCACATTGTGGCACTTTATAAATAACATAATGCAGCGATGTCCAGTGCACTGACAATTGCAGTTTTAGTAGCTATTGGGAAAGCTAAAAATGAACATTTTCCATAATCTAGATCATTTACTTTGGCTGTTGGGCTTTCTGCACATCTCCAGTATGTATTCCCATAAGATATTAAAAAAGATGTATATGTTTTTATTATATTGTGTATACACTTTGGTAGGTGTAAAATAAGTTTACATTTTAAATGCATTTGTGCTGCTATCAGAGAAAAGCAAAACAAAATAAATTGATGCCAGGGGAAATGTCAGGCATGCAACACAGATTTGTTAAATAAACATTACTGTGTGGCATTAGCTAATGTTATTACTTTGCTTCCCTAGTGGCTCTTTTTTTGATTATCTGCATTTCTAAAGACTGTGCACATTTCATACACACTAAGAACCGAGTACAAGGATTCTGCTTACATGAAGGGTCTTGTGGAAAAAAAAAACAAACAGAATATGGTGATACTTTTTATTTATGGCTCTGCTAAAAGCATGCTTACTTTTTTGTGGCGAAGGAGATAATGTGAAGAACTTTAGCTATTGAACTTTTTTAAAACTGTATGGGAGCTATATGTAGAAAAACTTAAAAAGCAAAATAGAATCTCAGGGTTTTAAATAAGGGTCAAAAGTATATAATGCTTTTCCTGAATATCTTTCAGAGTGGAAACAAAAACAAAAATCGATTCAGAATTTGTTTAGAGCACTGGACAAAGGATGGCATAGATATGCTCATAACTGTGGAAGGTGATTTGTTTTTGTTTTTGTTTTTTTTTTTAACTTTCAGCCTTTGACACAAATGCTTCTTACTCACAGAACAGGGCTGTTGCAGCCAATAATCAGTATAGACAGTGTTCAGACATAGTGTAAATTTGGGAAATCTTATGAAGAATTCTGTGGGTGGGAAATCCCTCCCTCTGTGGCCAACTCGTATCCAAGAGCCAGACACTGGATTACCTGCAGTGCCACCTTCATGACTTGTTTAAACAAGCTGGATTTATTAGCAAGGATTCATAGCAGTGCCAGCTAGGGGTTGGTCTGTTTATATATATTTGCTGCTCCATATTAGATTTGGATAATGTATACGTGAAGAGTTAAAGTTAATTTCTGGGGTTTGTGTAATCGGCAAGTTTCAAGCAAGTCTGATGCGAGAAGTGACTGGAGTAAAAAAGAGTGTCAAACCAAATGTTACTACCTGTTCAACTTATTTAATATACCATATTGCTGCTCTTAGTCCAAATATCCATACTACAGCTGACATCAGCTGACCTGCCTTTTAGCTGTTGGTAGAGGAAAGGAAAGGCTGAGGCAAGAGAACTGAACTCGAGCGTGGCTGAGACACACTGACTAAAGTATTTGGAGAAGAAAGTTTGCACTGACACTGTGCTTCTCGGGAAGACAACTCCATTTGAAAGCAAAAGAGTAATTGGACATGTGTGATTGTCCGTGCTTGTTAAATGTAGTGTTTCCTCCTTGCCGAATGTTGATTTTGGAACTGAAATGCTATTTAACAATAATTAATTGATTTTTTTGATTATAAAGTAGAGAACAAGAGAAGACTTGTATGTAAAGAACAATATCGACTACTTTCTTGGCCAGTCTATTTAGTTTATCACATAGTATGAATCTTTACTTCATTTGACTTAATGGACTAACTTGTAGAAGTGGCAAAAAGAAGTATCTTGTATCATTGTATCATGATCTCTGAGTATCACTGATCTCTGTTGATGGACAAGAGTGCCAAACCTGGGTTTCAGGGAATTTTTTATTTTGATTCATGATTTTGGTGTCTATGATATATTCATGGTCTGACTTTCTGTCCTTTCGACTTTCATCTCTCAGATGCAGCCTTGTGGCTGCTGTTGCTTTCTCTATGGGAAGAGAGCTGACAAGGCATTATTCTCTCTTTTTATTGATTCTTGGTTTTGACTTTCTCATCATTGTACTGTTCCCTTCCCTAATACAGTGATATCTTGTAAAAACAATGAATGGTTTTCCTAATTTTTTTCCTAGTGCCTGTCACACTTTGGCGATATTCCGCTGCTGAGAAAACTGTGTGGCTTGGGTCTGACTTCTCCAGATCCTAGTATGTTCAGGCAAGCACACTTCCTGAGGATTTTGCCAAAATAATAGCAATTATCACTTCAGTATGTGTAAACTAAATAGAATCAAAAGCCTTGTATCTTTGCCAGAACAGTTGGATTTTCTATGTAGGTTAGGACAACTCTCTTTCACAACTTTTATATTTCTTATGAGAAAGCATGTTCTCCAAGATTGTAATGGGTCAACTGTTTTCTTTTCCTATTTTTTTTAAATTATTTTTAAATTTTTTTTCTCTCCTCCTGTGAGTTAAGAGATATTCAAGCAAGAAATAAGTTTACTGAAATTACATCTTTCCCCAAAGTAATCATCATCTGGTGAGGATATGATTTTATGATGGAGAGTGAGGCATGTTTAGCTACAAATATTCTCTGTCTTTATTAAATGTTATAGACTGTTGTCCTGGTTTGAGGTAAAATGAACCAATTTTCTGTTTTACAGTTTTACTTTCTTAGCTGGGCCTCTTCTAACTAGCTAAACTCTGAAATTAACAGCACATTGTTCAGAGCTGTTCCGTCTCACAGTGATAAGACCTGATTATACCANAACTGTATAGATGCTGAAGAGAAACCCTCTTTTCTTGGGGACTGTGTCATGCCTGGACGAACAGCTGTGTCAGAGGTTCATTGTACATCATACTGAACCTCTATTAGGTTATTTTAAAATCTTCAAAACACCCTTGAACCTGATCCAGCTGAAGATGATAGTTGGTATACTGCTTATTAATTTAGGAGCTGGATCAGCTCCTAAATGATTATTCCTTTGTCGCATAAAACTGAAAGAAGAAATTCAATGAGTTTTGCTGTAGGTATAAAACTAATTGCCACAACTCTAATTTCTAGGCTGGTTTTCAACTCTCTCTTTAAAAATGAAGCATAAAAATAACCCTTCTCTTTTATAATTGTTAACCCTATTAATGCATTCTGTCACCTAGTGGTAGGAATCTAATCCCAGCATCCACCCTTTCCCATAATTTCCCTGAAATCCATCATTTGCTGCATGTGGCAATGGAGACACTTAAATAGTGACATATATTTATCCTTAAGAAGCAGGTTTTGCTGGGGTTCATGCTTGAGTCCGTTTTTCTTATCTTTCTCAAATGGCCAAAGTTAACTGATTTGAAAGGGCCTCATTTTAAATTACATTCATTCAGTGAAAACAGAAATTAACACTTAGAGACATCTATATGCTAATGATTGTAGCTCAGGGAATACCCTTCTAACCTTTTCAAAAGGAGTTGGTAAAAAGCCATTTCACTTGAAAGCAACTTAGTAAAAATGGTAGATTAATTAAATACAATAAAATTTCCCTAAAATCTTTATCCCATTTATTACTTATCATTATTTTTCCTTTCACATATGGAACTTTAGCTCAAAACTGAATGTTCCAGGATGCATTTATTAAAACTGTTTTCCTGGTGACATCTATTAGATGCAGAAAAACAGAGGTTAATAATGGCCCAAGTTTTAGGGATGGCATGCAAACAGAGGCAAAAAAGCAGCTTCATCTATCACAGTACATCAGATATTAAGTGTGTGAATTTTGGCAAAAGGTCAAACATGTATAGGGGAAAGATTTCCTACAGCCCTTCCAGATGCTAAGTGATGAACTGAACAAGATCAGAATTTTTCAGATGTTTTTAAGTGCTGTGTATCTGCATCCATTAGAGAGTTTACTGTAAATGCAAAATATGACTATTGCTACTTATAGGCATATTTATTATAGGCACAGTCAATGTTCTTGATTGTGTTTGTAGGAGGCTGGAATTCCCGAGGAGGATAAAGTGAGTATTGCACATATTAAGGTGCCTGTGCACGTTGGTATTCTACTGCAATAGCACCTGTGTTACCGTGTAACTTCTCTTATATAAGGTCTGTGTCGTATATAGAGAACTTGCAGGCCCTTGAATCTTGGGTTTCTGTTTGGAAGGACAGAAAAAGCTTGTAGAAACAGGAAACTGACTGCTACTCATGTTGTGGTTGTTCTTAGGCCTTTTGCTTAGAAATTGTGCTTCTGAAAAGCTAATGCCTGAAGCTACATGTCTGATTAGTCTTGTAGATCCTGATATGAAGTCAAACTAGGGTCAAATAAAGTATTAAGCCCTGGAGTAAGATGTGTCTGCCCTAGGCTGGAAGTAATTTGCAACTCATACTTAGTTTAAATTTAATAGAAGTAAAAATCCTATTGAAACAAAATGTGGCAATTATCACATTTGAAATTCCACTGCAGGAGAGACTGGAGGAAGGTCACAGACCTGTACTTGGTTTACTGATGAAAAACTGCAGAAGTGATGTGGAGGTCCAAAAGGATCATAAGCTTTAGTAATACTTCAGCAGATATTATGGAACAACTTCCTTTTCACCAAGCAGGAGAGAGCCTAGAAACCTTCCTAGTAGGCTGACTGGTGCATCTGCAAGCCCTTAACCAGGCAGGCGTAAAAGGCTCTGTTCAGATCTACTGAGAGAGAATCAAACATGCTGGGCAACCAGAAGAGAAGATAGGTGGTGAAGGGGACCCTTATGACTTGAGGATTGGAGGGTGAGATTTTTCTGCAGGAATTGAGGGAAGAAGCTAAAAGACTGGGTGATAGCTACCTCATACACAGCAAAGAAAGAGAGGCTGGGAATCTTTTGACAAAGAGCTGCTAACAGGTAATATATGATTAAAAAGGAATAACTGTACCTTGAAGGCACACCAGAAGAGTATGTGGGGTGTGAGGAAAATGGCTTTTGCAGGCTTTATTAGCAGCTCAACTGTACCCTAGTTTTTTTAGTGTTATCAGAAAAGTAATGATCTACACTGCTGTGTTTTTGTCCCCTGGACTGCAGAAAGACAGTTTTCAAGCAGCTGTTGCCTAATGCCACGAAAAGCTAACATGACCTGGGATCAGAGCAGTTACAAACAACAGGATCTTTGTTTTTCACTGTTCTGAGCAGGAGCTGTTCCCTCTGAGCTTACGACTTCAACTTTCCCCTGGGTTTTAATCAAAATGGTGTGTCTTTCAAAATCCTTCAGAAGGAGAAAAACATTCCATTTGAGCTGGCAGTTTGTAGCATGTGTATGTAATAAGACATATTTACAATGCGAAAATGTCTTTCAGCTTGTTCTTTCTTCCTTCAACCCTGAAAGACAACTGTTAAAACTGCAGATCTTCAAAATTGATAGGTAGAAGCAGCACATGTTTCTTCCTGGTGGCCACTGAAGTGCTTTTCTGCACTGCATTGGCTCCAGATAAAACATGATAGTTCAATTAGTTTTCTTAGTTTGTGTGAGATGGTGTTCTTTTTTGGAAAGTTGGTACTCTAGGTTCTAGGTTGGTCTAGCTAAATGAAAGCCCTGCTATCTTGCCTGAACAGAACTGTTAGAGCTGGAGAGGCAAAGCTTTGTCCTTGTTCTCTTGCACTTCTCACATCAGTGTGTTGAGCACAGCAGGGAACTGTAACATACTCTGCGGCTTGTCTGCAGACTGAGGCTGGCTGCAGGCTTTCAGCACTCCTCTTGCAAAGGCGGTGGGACTGAGAAACTGAGTATCTGTAACCTACACTATTCGGTATGTTACATAGCAACAACAAAACGCTTGAAGACTTCATGATTAAACAATAGCTACAAGTTCAGAAATCAGCATACTTCTATAATCACCCCACTGATTTCTGTCATGGTGGTTAATATTCTCATAATTCTTTGTATATTTGTGATTTGTCATGCTCCTTAAATTATAAGCTTGGAGTGCTAAACTGTATACAGCAGTTTAGATGTTGCAATCACAGTACTTGTGCAAATGTATGGAATGTATAAAAAAAAAAAAGATATAAGCAATGGAAAATGAACTTTATTTTTTTATTTTCAGTTCATTGTGCTTTTGGTTAAGCTTCAGTTATCTTAACTACTGTTTCCTGTGGCTCTAAATGAGGGTTCCCATGCAGTTCTCCTGTTGGTCCAAGAATATTTTGTAATGAAGGGTATGTGACTCCCAAGATGCTGAGTTGGTGTGTGTTACCACTCTGAATTAAAAAAAAAAATCCAAACAAATAAACCCCTCAAACCAACCAGAAGACCTCTCCCAAAATTCCTCAAACAAAACTTACTCACTGGTTCTGTGCAGAAAGGAATAGTGACAAGGTTCATGAAATACTGGAGTGAGGGGGGAAAAGTATTTTGAGCAGGGAGAGCAAAAAGCTGCTGCTTTCCTATGTGCCTCCTATGAAATGATATGATACACCATGTTGGTCAGATTGTACACGTCTGTACACCCCTCATCTTGCTTCTCATTGAGGCAAATGTTATGCTTTAGGCTAGAACTTGGTCCTCAGTTTGTGTGGGTTTTTGTGTTTTTTCTTTTTTTGATGATATGTTGTATGATTTCTATAAAGAGCTAAGAATGTTTTGTTTGTGCATGTGGGTAAATCAGATTTTCTGTTTATTTTAAGCAGAAAAGCATGTTTAAATCTTGTAAGTTAGATGAGATATTTAATTACCATATGCTTAATTAGCAAAGCTTTTATCTAAATGTACATAGTATGCTTTGTTTTTAGACTTAACTGTGTATTTAATTTGTTTTTAATTATTTACTTATTTATCTTCACTTCTTTATTCTGATAAAACAATCAAATTAAAATTGGCATTTTGAAGGCACCTTACTGCAGTGATGCTTAGTATCCTCACAAAATCTAAATGTTGCTGGTAGCTGTTGTTTCTTGTTTGTGAACAAATTGATTAAACGGGAGCTTACTGTTGGCTGAGGACCACTGACTCTTTTCTTCTGGGAAAGGAGAACAAAAGCAGAGGAACAGGATCGTGTAGGATAGAGGATTTTACAGTACTTTGATCTAAGACCCAAGAGACTAATTTCCACAGCTCAGTAATGATTTGGAGAGGGACCTGATATCCTGATAGGTGTCTTGGTGGGGCTCAGCAGAGCTCCTTGCTGACTTCCCACTACTGCTGTACAATCTGATGGAAGTCAGGAGCTTCCAGAGCTGCTTTTAAAGTTCAGAGGCTTGAATTTTCCCCTGCCTTAGGCCATGTGAATGCTGTGGGACTTGGGTTTTAAAGCTTTGAGTTCCTTGGAGGTGGTGGGGTGGGTGACAGTCTGTAGCTCCATATACACTGAGATGGCTCCCTGTGTTTGTCAGTAAAAGTAGTCACTTCAGATTCACGGTCATCTGTGTGATACACTGAGTTGCTTTTCAGAGGTGTCAAACATTGCTTGCCTTCAGCCTGTGGTTTATAAAAGCAAACCCACATATAAATCCCTCTGGCACATATAATAGAACTGGATTTACAGGAGTTTAGCAAGTTAAAGCAGATCCTGCAAGTTGAGCAGGTATAGATTTAAAGCAATGGAAACACCTGACTGAGGGAGTTTTGTGAATACTGTTTGCTGAATCTATCAGTAAACCAATTGTTTTGTTTGCTGTGGCATGAAAATTTTGTTAACTGAGAGGCTTATCAATTTTTTGAAGGTGGCAGGCCCTGGAGCAAGATCAAAACAGACTGAAGTTGATAATCTTTATGGTAATGAAGATATTTTTAAATGGATGGCTATGTTATAGTTGGCAATTGTCATGGTTACAACAACAGAAAGAAAAAACCTATCAGAAACTTTCTAGGTGAAGATAATAGTGTAAAATTTTGGTCACTTAATAATTTATTATAAAGTAAAGCATGCTTCTCTTAATGAAGTTTCGTTTTTCAATTGGTGGTACTTGGCTTTACTTGCACTGGTTGTGTCATAGACTTCTAAATCTAGACCACATATAGAATATAGCTTGATAGGGAGAAAAATGCTCTATGGTGGCATGTTATAATGATCAGCTGAAGTTATTAGTTTTGAACAAATTAATTGGAACACTATTTTTCAGACTTATTGGAAAGGTGTTAGTAGAATAAAATTGTATCATATCTGTGTCACTGGCATCGTCTGGAAAACAGCCTTCAAGGTACTTTACCTTTACTCTGTCTTTTTGGAATAATATTCAGACTGGTACTTCAGTTGTGATGTTGTGCATTTGATCTGTCTTGGCAGTTAAGCTATTGAAAAACGTAAATTACCCCTTCCAAATGCAGTACCTAAGCTCTTGTGCATCCTTTTGTAAATAAAACATTAATTGCTATGTGATAGATTCTTTTGTTACCTGAATAGATATGAATAAGAAATTGTAATGTTAATGTTTAACAGTATATAATAATAATACAAGTGTCACCTAGCATCAGACTTCACTTGGATCCAGAAGAAGCAAAAAAGATGTATAGGCTTTTTGGTGTGGTGGAGGGTTTTTTGGGTATTCTCTCAGATACTTGAGATTCTAATTGAAGTTGAATATAAACTTCCTGCTTTTATTTGTGTCGGGTTTTTTTTTAATTCTCTGAAGCTTAATGTTGAATTTTCCATTTTAAATGCCTCTATTTTTCAAAAAACATTTCTCTATAAAACGAGCCTTTTGTAGTCAGTACAAGTAGACTTCTAATGCTGCTTCTAAGCAAGTTCAAGAATCAATTTCGTTCTCTGCATTTTGGTTAAAGTAACACCCATGTTAAATTACGTATAATTTCAGTTACTTCTGGAAGTAATTTGTTCTTTGCTGTCTCATATGTAAAACTATAATATTCAAGAAGTTGCTTACTATAAGCTCATAATTTAGAATACTAGTGGGATGGAAATTGGCTTCGATGGGGGGTAATGTGTGCAGGACCTAAGACTGAGCATGCAGTTACCAAAAGGAGAGGACAAAGGGTTTCCAGTATACATAAGCAATGCATGTACATTACATAATGTAAGTGCAGAATGATGTGAGTTTAGAGTTAATGGGCTTCTCAAAGGAGTATATTGCCCAATTTAGTTAACTTCTACTCTCCTTGCTTATAGATAGATTCGTCTCTGCAGTAGGTTTTAGGTATTCTGTTGATATAATAAGGGCCATGTAAGGACAAAGAGAAACCCTCTCAGGAGAGAAGAAGGATGCAAGGCCAGCTTTGAAGGTTTGGGTCTCCCATGCTGTAACCAGGCACAGAGCCAAACATCCAAGTGATACCTGGTGTATCATGTGTAGGGGTGACAATGGGTTTGTAATCCAGCCCCAGCATTAGTTAATGACATACTGAATTAGAGCAATCTGTAATTTTAATAAGTGTCTTATGGAAATAGATCCTTTGGTGAAGTTCAAGGGATTTAGTGTTTTCATACAGGAGAATGTGATGAATTTCTTAAGAAAAGAAGCACAAGCATGTCCAGGGTTTTGATTGTTAATATTCTGTATATTGTTGTGTGATTTTTATGGGTATTTGCACTAGCTTTGTATGACTCTGTATCGTGGATAGTTGGGTCTTGAGATTCTTTTTTGCCGAGTTGTATCTGTATCTTTTTGGAGCATTCACCTCCAAAAAAATTCCCACCTTAGAGTTACAATCTATACATCTAGGCATCTGAAAAGATGCTTCATGCTAGCACTGCTTATGGTAGAGCTTACTTACCAAGAATTCAATGCCCTTAAAGGAAAGAGCAAATTGCAGCAAATGTAAATTGCCTTTTCTTCCCCCACAGAATTGCCTAGGCTGGAAGGGACCTTTCAGAGCATCTAGTCCAATCATCAACCTAAAACTGGCAAAAACTCCCTAAACTATATTGTGAAGCACTATGTCTACCTGTCTCTTCAATGCTTCCAGGGATGACAATTCCACCATTTGCCTGGGCAGCCTCTTCTAATGCTTGATATCTCATTAGGAAAAAGTTTTTTACACTGAAAAATCTAATGTAAACCTCCCCTGGTGCAACTTGACACCATTTCTTGTCCTATCGCTCGTTGCTTTGACCGAGCTTTTAAGCTCTATGGACCATACTGGGATTATTACTTATATAATGCTTTTGAGACTTGCTTTTGCCTGACTCATTCTTGCTTCCTTCCACCCCTGTCCCTCAAAGTACTTGTAGTTGTTTGACTACTTGAGTAGTCAAAATATATCAAATATAGTTCATTCGACACCCATCTCTCTAAGCCTTCGTAACTGAACAGTATGAAGGAGATGTATAATCCATTGGATAACTACAAAACACTTCTTTCTATCCATGTCTTCTCCAATGAATCAACAAGTCTAACTTTTCACATCCTTCTGTTTAACCTCAATCTCACCTGTAATCTGAGCCTAACAGATAAACTGCTGATGTTTTGAGCTTGCAAAAGTAGCTGATCTTGCTGATGTCTACCAATAGTATACTGCTTGCTCACAGGATGAACCTGAAAACAGTCCAGCATGAGGATGCCTGTGACATGGATTTGCCTGTCACCAATGAGAGTGAATGCTGATCCTCATCCTTGCACTGCTAAGGCATTAAATGCTGTTGTTAAGTACTGGCACAAGGAAGTAAAATGGACAGTAGGGTTGTTAATGTTGTGGAATATAACAGATACGTACAAACAACTTTCACGTAATTTTTGAAACCACAGGGAGAGCTTTATTTCTATAATGAAAGGTACAGTTCTTCTGTTTCTATCCTTGTAAATAGCTCTATCAGCATCTCAATTCATAATTTCCTGGTCCTAACCCTTCAGTGTTCGCTCTCAGAAATAATTTAGCTTTGGAATTTTACTATTTGCAAGCAAGTTTCAAGGTGTCTAGTGTTCAAATAAAAAATGCAAAATGATTCACAGAAATAAGTTTGAAATAGTGAACTCTTCCTTCATTGCAATCCATTCTAATTCTGTAATTGTTGTTTCGGATAGAAAGATTTTTGCAGTGTGGAAGACAGAGAATCTCAGATCTGTTTATAATGTAGGTGACTTTCAAAGTTATATACATGTAACAGCAGCCTCATGAAGTCATAGCATCTCAAGCTCCAGTTTGTCCATATTTTGAAAATAAATGATTGATTTCTTGAGCAGCTGAGTTCATCTTGCATCCTGTTAGACAAGAAAGCCATACTCTTCCTTTCAAAAAGGAAAATCTTAGAAGGTCTTTTGTCTCACTGGAATAATGTAAATAGAAGAATGGATCCTGAAAGCACATTTCTCTTGTCCTACAGACATGGAACCAGAAAGAGGGGCTCTGTTATTGGATACTGACAGCTCTGTGGTTTGTATTTTACTAATACACTTCAGCTAATAGATTTGTAGGCACACTGCAGTTAGTGAGCTTTGTTTATTAAATCCTACTCTATGATTCAAGCTATAGTTTAATGATCTTCTTGCATTTGTAGCATAGGACTAGGGATGTGGTATAATACACCTTGAAACACTAATGTGAAGGAAGTAATAGTGTCTAGATGGCTTCTGGATAAGCCACTCAAGATAAAATTATGGATGCGAGCATATTTTTTTAACACTGGAAAGTAATACAGTATATGTTACAAAGCTGATATGCTTACTGTTCTTAATTTGCTAGTAGTTGTACTGAGGAAAACTGGTACTCTTTATATACAATGTATTGGAACATAGTCTGAAGGTCTCACGTATTTTGAAGGTATTATTGACACTTCATCTCAAGATGTTACTGGTGAATGATGTGTTAATGCCTGCTTTTAATTATGCTCTCTCTGCTGTTGCATTGTGCTGATACAGTGCAACCTGTGCTGACATACATACACTAAATAGCATTCCTACACTTTGGGGAGCAAGTGAAAAGAACTCTCTTAGGCAAGAACTGAGTGGAAGAAAGCAGAACCTGCAATAGCCAGGAGAATGTGTTTATAAATACTGTGGAGCTTGTGAACTGTGCTGCTGATGTAACTTGAAGATTTGATATTGGTATCACTATTTGGTTAGAAAGATCATACAATATGGTGGCGAAAAGAACATATCGTACTTTAATTCCAATGGGAAAACTATTCTTCAAAAACTTTGCAGTATATTTTGGAAACTTCTTTGGGTTTTTCAGGATTAGCAAGTAGGTGGTAATTTTCTCATCTCACTGAAGAAACTGGAGAAAATACACTGATACGTTAATGCAAGTGATGCCTTTGGCAAGGAGACTACTATTAAATACATAAGATTAAAAGCTGATTTTTCAGACTGATTGACGTTCCACTGCTGTGTAACAATCTTGAACTTTTAATGGTCCTGTCTCAGTTCACAAAATGTGGGAACTGACATATGCAAACACTTCCAGAAAGGTGGTATGCTTTTCACTTTAAAAAAACCTTTCACTTTATAAATTTGTATTAAATGTATTTCCTTTATAATTTTTTCTTGTGTTCTGTCTGTGATGTTAAAATTAGAATCATAGAATGGTTAGAGCTGGAAAGGACCTCAAAGATCGAGTTCCAACCCCCCTGCCATGGGCAGGGACACCTCTCACTGGAGCAGGTTGCTCAAAGCCCCATCCAGCCTGGCCTTAAACAGTTTCAGGGATGGGGCANCTGTTGAGGGCTCCACAGTACTCCAGATGGGGTCTCATGAGTGCAGAGCAGAGGGGCTGAGTCACGTCCTGTGAACTGCTCGTCACACTTCTTTTGATGCAGCCCAGGATACAGTTGGCTTTCTGGGCTGCCAGCACGCACTGACTGATCATGTTGAGCTTCTCATCCATGAGCACTCCCAAGTCCTCCTCAGGGCTGCTCTCCAGCCATTCTGTGCCCAACCTGTATTTGTGCCTGGGATTGTCCTGTCCCAGGTGCAGGACCTTGCACTTGGCTTGGTTGAACTTCATGCCATTTGCATTAGCCTGCCTCTCAAATCTGTCCTGATCCCTCTGGATGGCATGCCTTCCCTCCAGCATGTCAACTGCGCCACCAAGCTTGTCGTCATCAAACTTGCTGAGGGTGCATTCTATCCCACTGTCCATGTCTCTGACAAAGGTGTTAAATAGTATTGGCCCCAGTACTGACCCTTGTGGGACACCTCTTGTCACCAGCTGCCACTTGGACATTGAGCCATTGACCACAACCCTTTGAGTGTGGCCATCCATCCAGTTCCTTATCCCCAAAACGGTCCATCTAAGGACCATTGGAAGAATCCATTAGGACCATCCATTAGCATCTAAAGTGGAGTTGATAGTCTCAGTGGAATGGCCAAGGAAGCATTTCTCTTGTACAAACCCTCAGCACTTTGGATTGTAATTAGTAGGTTGGCTTAAAATTGGTTTTCCATCCTTATGATATAGGAAGACCAAATGCACCACATTGATCTATTTACCTTTGTTCGACTGTAGGGTTTTCTTAAGGGGAAAGATGGTAGTCTTAAGACTCATCCCAGGCATGTTTCTGTATTGCTGCAGGTAGGAAGTCCAGCACTGAATTCTGAAAGGTGAAAATAGCCCTGGATATCAGAAAGAAATTTCCAGTAGGTTGCATAATGTTTGTAACGCAAACAATATGCATATACCTTTCTTTTTTTCTTAAACTGAACTGAAATCCATTGGAAAATATTCTACGCATTCTGCCTATGATAGTTTGGACTAAAAACTTTAATTAGTCTGTAGGGCTTTTTATTATTATTTTATCTTTTTTCATTATTTTTTTGCTCAGTCTCTGTGGATATTCTGTATTTTCATCATCAAATAACTTGCTGGCTATTTTTGTCAAACAAGAACCCTGAAACCATCACACTGCAGTGCTGAGCCTATCTGCCCATTCTGTCAACAGGATGAAAGTGAATCTCAAGCTTTTTTAATTACAAGGATAACATGTTCGCTCATCTAATAATGAAGATGGTTAGCAATTTTAAATTTTAATAATCAATTACTGAAAGTAATTCTCCATTAAACCACAAGAGAGCCATTAAATCTCAAAAGATGGAACATGCTGTATGTAACAGTAGCAAAATTTCTATTTTTAAATATCATTAGGGAATATCTGATTTTCATTTCTCTGCTTTTCTTTTACCTTTTTCCTCATGCAGACCATCTCATTTTCAGCAGGAAGACAGCACATGATCTTATAAATAATAAAAGAAAACCCTTGCAAGACTTGATTCCAATATGTGAAATATGTGCTAAAAATCTAATTTGTTTCAATCCAGCATATTTTGACTGAATAATAAGGAAAGTGACTAATTAATATCTTAATGCACTGAGGGCTAGGTGGCATGGTGGGCTTGATACACTCTCCTTTCACCTCAGGAGACCTGCTTTTGGATCTTATTGATATTGCTGGTGCCAAACAGTTTGGTGGTTTCTGTCTTGCTGCTGATAAAGCTGCCACTGAAAACCATAAATTTCAGTACTATTGGCATCTTCCATTATAACCATGTCAGGATCTGGAAAGCAGGGATACTGCAGCTCTCGGATAGTTTGGTGTGCTTGCATGAGAATGTCTATTCAGTGACAAGCAAGTTGGCAAATATATCTATAGTTGCTTCTAGAGGAAATAAAATCATAGAATGGTTTGGCTTAGAAGGGACCTTAAAGATCATTGAGTTCCAACCCCCCTGTCATGGGCAGGGACACCTCCCACTAGACCAGGTTGCTCAAAGCCCCATCCAGCCTGACCTTAAACACTTCCAGGAATGGGGCAGCCACAACTGCTCTGGGCAACCTGTTCCAGTGCCTCTCCACCCCCACACTAAAGAATTTCCTCCTAATATCCAATCTAAATCTCCCCTCTTCCAGTTTAAAGCTGTTACCCCTTGTGGTTTCACTACACTTCCTGTCAAAGAGTCCTTCTCCTGTAGGNACTGACTGATCATGTTGAGCTTCTCATCCATGAGCACTCCCAAGTCCTCCTCAGGGCTGCTCTCCAGCCATTCTGTGCCCAACCTGTATTTGTGCCTGGGATTGTCCTGTCCCAGGTGCAGGACCTTGCACTTAGTTTGACTGAACTTCTTGAGAGTGGAAGGAGGGATTAGATTAGTTTTGCCTCAGCTGCAAACCAGCTATTTTTCTTTCCAGGACGTTTAAAATTGAAAGCTTCAGAAGTTATTTGGAATTGTTTGTTGTTAATGTTGAATTATCCATTAAAATGAGTATTGTTTAAGGATATAATAGCATATTATGAAAAATCTATGAAAATATGAAAAGTATGAAATGTATGAAAATAACTTGAGTAACTTTGTATAGAGAAAGGACCTGAAGCATCAGTGCCTAGTTTGAAGGCAAGAATGAGGCTCTAAAATGAAATGCTGATAAAATGGTTATCTCTAAAATGATATTTAGTCTTCAGTTAGTTTTAATACCAAGGAGTTCTACTGATAATACAGAGCACGTGTATCCTTGCAGCAGACAAATGTGTGCATCAGGACTTGCGAAGTTCAACTTGATTCTTTAAAGCCTGTCGCTGGATTATTGTGTCCCAATGTGACTGGTGGCCCAACACTGGAACAATATGCGGTTGAGGGACTCTTGACATTAGTTGGCATCTCTTCCCTGTACTCACAAAGGAGGCTCTATGTCTCTGGTGGCTTGGCTTTAAGCAGAGTCTGATGGCAACAATAGAAACTTTATCAATCATTTCAAGGGAGCTGAGATACCTTTGGAGGCCAAGTTTTGCTGGAAATAAGGTGGAATAAGGTTCAAGATTTTATTTTATTTATTTATATTTTTAAAAAGGCACATCTGTGTAACACTGATATTTGGAAAGTTCTGTGTTTTGCTGGCATAAAGCTGGCTCTTGCAGCCAAGATAAATGTGGTTTAGAGCATGACTGGGAGGGAATTGTCTTAACATGGGACTCTTCATCAGACTTAGGGCTATTGCCATTGTATTAGATGCATCTCATTCTTAGCTTTGTTTTTATTTATCTAGAACAAAACAACTGCAGAAAACTGTGGTGCTCTCCTATCTGTTCTTACAGAACTTTGTTACAGGTATAATTTGATGCTTTTGGCAAAGCTTCTACATATCTGAAGGTCTTAAGTAAGGTAACAATGTTATGGTTTTCAGCTTTTTGGCTAGTTTGAACAAATTTTATTCCCTATCTCAAGCTCTTCAATAAGACTGATAAGCAAACACCTGACACAGCTGTAGGATTGGAAGTGAAGGACAACCAAGCTTTTGAAACACAAAGCCATTCTCAGTGTCTCAAATAGAAGCAAAAAAACCCCTTCAAAATTAAATATAGGTTGAGAACAATTGCTCTGAGTTTAACTTGATTATGTTCATCAATTAGGCAATTTGAAAGAAAAGGTGATTGGACCTGTGGAGCAAAGGGGAAGTATTAACAAGGAGAGGGTGACAAGGTCACTAACCTCCATGGCACGGAGAAAGAGACAGATAATTATCATTCATGGAACATTAAGGTAATATTTTGGGTATAAGGTTGGTGAATAAACTGTAATATTCCACAAAACATTATCGCTTTGTGTTGTCTCAACAGTTGTTGCTGTAGAGGCACGAATGTTAGTTCTGGTCTTGTCTCTTGTTACTTCAGGGCTGAGATATTAGGTATAGAACAATTCTTTTGTGAAAAATATTCTGCAGTAATTATGAGTATTTCTGTCCATTTTGCCAGTTTTCTATTTGCATTCAGGTTCACAGTTAGGAATTAGCTGAAATCATGGCTGGCTTTGTAAGAGGCATAAATAATTTTAGCACAGTGTCATTATGGCAATTCATGGTCATCCTCTTTCTAGACTGCTCTGTGATTGTCTGCTTCCATTAGGTAAAGGATAGCTTGTGGGGTATTTGATTCTAGTGATGGGTTTTGCTTTAGACTTATGGGGTTTGAAGACTAGAAGCAGAATTTTCCACTGTGTAGTGAATTTCTTCTGAGGTGTGATCTTCTCTGAATACAAATTATAATGGCTTGATGAGGTTTCAGAGAAGGCTAGGAGATGACGATCTGCAATGTAGATGTATTGGGTGCTTTGTTTTCTTGAGTAGGTACATAGTACATCTTTGAAGGAGGCACATCTAGAGGAGTTGGGACAGTACCAGGAATCTGAGCTAAAGGAATGTCTGCAGTGTCCCTGGGTTGCTCAAGGTGTTCTGAGGTCAGCATTTGAGAGCCTTTCTTTGTCTGCCGACATTTTTTGATGTGTTTGGAGGCCTGAGGCTTTTGTGTAATAGGTCTGCAAGTTTTTTATGTTTTTGTGGGTTGGGTAGACTGTGCTTTTGATGCTCTTGTTTCAGAAACTGTTAGAGGGATTAGATAATCTCTTCCAAATTAATTAAATTTAGTGGCAGCTCTCAGTTTTAATGAGTTGAAACACCTGAAGAAGGGCTTCAGTGCTTGGAAGCTTGTTTGGTTCCTCACCATTGTTAAAAAAAAATAATATA
>VZRU01009415.1:405327-429640 GCA_013398155.1 Pedionomus torquatus | reverse complement strand
TGTCTATATGTGACTACAAAGACATAAACTCTCCTTGTCTGACTCTCTCCCTCTCCTACTGTGTTCAGAGATAGAATTTTTTTCTGTGTAATAAGCCTGATGGCTGTTAAGAAAAAAATGACAGGAAATCTTCAGAAGGTAAAGAAGCTATCTTAAGAACCTAGGAACTATCTAGTTACATGGGCCAAAGTAGAGATAAAATCTAGGCATTCTTGCCATCCAGTGCTAGTCACATACAGTAACAAACAAGAGGAGTTTGGATTAAAAAAATAATCCTGTTGGATATATGTGTGTGGGAGGAACTGACTTTTGAAGAGGGTTTTAAGAAAAATTCTATTGTAGTCATTATATATTCTATTGTAGTCACATATAGTTTGACTATGCAAATGAAATACCAGACCTCGTAAGGCTTTAAGAGAAATAGGGTGCCTTCAATATTAGCAATAGGCTGAAATTAGGCAAGCAGAGATTTGCAGCAAGTGATTTTTCTGCAAGCGTTCCACAATATAGCTGAAGTTGTATGTGTATTAAACTGTACACAGTTTTAAAGTTCTGCTGAAGACATGTTATTGGAT
Source organism: Pedionomus torquatus (assembly GCA_013398155.1). NCBI lineage: Eukaryota > Metazoa > Chordata > Aves > Charadriiformes > Pedionomidae > Pedionomus > Pedionomus torquatus. The sequence continues at coordinate 429,065 of VZRU01009415.1, read as the reverse complement.
GTTCAGTGGACATCAGACTTCTTTGTGACATAAGCAGAATTTAAACAACTTTGGTGATGGCAGGGACAGATTTTGAGGAAGAGTTGGGAAGAAAGGCTGGTTTTGAGGCTCTGAGATTAATGCAGTTGTTGGGAAAAGAGGTTTCTTCTTTAATTTCCTCCTTCCAGTATATTTGAATTCATCCCCTCAGAATGTCTATTAATTATTTTTCGATGAGGCACCTGCTTACCTCTACTCCTTATATTCTTTTTGTAAGTGTGGGCTCTGGCATCTTCCTGTACTGCTGAGAAGATGGATAGTGCTGGAAGATGAAGGGCTGATCCCAGAGAGAGGTGTGTGGTAGAAAAATGTCTTGGCCCTGCTGCTGTCAGAATTTGGGGGCAGGAACTGCTTTGGTGTGTGACAGCTGCTTCTTGACGTGAAGACTCCAGTGTACATTCAGTTCCCTCTCGTGGTGAGAACAAGAAGCAATGACTGTCATGGAGTGACCTGGAACTGCTGACACTAGTGGTGTTGCAGTGTTTTCTCTCTTGCTCCCTCTTTCTTTTTGTCCTCCTCTTCCTCCTAGGATTCAATGAATTGCTGGTTTTCTTACTTCCTCTATTCAGGTGAAGGTCGAATCTGCATGTAAAATTCTAGGAAGTAAAAATTGTTCTAAAAATTGTTTCTGTTTGCTCCTTTTAGTGATTTAATGAAAAGTGCTCACTGAATTTAGGGGTTCAGGGATCAGATTGTTATACTTTTTAAAGTCTTTCTTGACATTTAAATTTAACTAGAATAATTTACCCTTTTGGCAGCTCAAGGCTCTCTTTTTCCATGCATACTTGCATAACACACTTCAGGTCTTTCAGACAAGATGAAAATTCAAGGTCCTGACCACCTCTGGTCATCAAAGATTTCATGGCAGACTTTTAAAAAAAATTAAATTTATTTATTTATTTATTTATTTTGCAAGAGGAGGAGAATGACCTGGCCAAATTCCAGCTTCAGTAATTACATTCTGTCTTCCTAAAGGGTCTTTTCTGTTTCCAAGTGGAAAAATGTTCTCTTTATTTTATTACCAAAAATGATGTCTGATCATGCTGACTCCTGCAGAGACCTTCAGTGTGGACCAGACAGGTTTAAGCATAGACTCAGGCAGCTGCCATTTGCTTAGCTCTCTATAGAGCTGTCGACTTGCACACAGACAAATAGCTAAAAGGAGTGCTGCGTAATTCACAGCTGAAAGTTTGAATCTCAGCATGTAATAGCTTCTTTCATGAAGAAAGCATTTAATAGCTCAGAGAATTTTTACTATTTGTCTCATGTTTCTTTATGAAGAGTTCAAAGTACTTTTAAGATTGTTTGCTACTCTTCCCTGTAAAATTTATCTTTTTAATATTTTTAAAAAAATTTTCTTTTCTCTTTCTTATGGCCAGAAAAGGAAGAAAAGAATATTTAGGAAATACCTAGAAATCTAATGCTCCTATTTGGTCTGTTTCCTCCAGTTCTTGGCCATGTGAACAGCATCAAAATATAATCACAAAGCACCAAGTGCCATTCTTATGTGGTTCTGGTATTCACCGACCTGGTATTCATGTTGGTTTTCAGGCTTTCTCGCCAGTCTACTGCCTTCCACTAGCCTGTTGCTATTTACTATACATGTATTTTCTAGAGGCTTACTTCTGTGGGTAGAAAAAGGATAAGAGTGTAAGGGAGGTGACAAAATTTCTTCATTCAGTCTAGATTTGCATTTAAATGTGGGCGTAAGTAAACAGCAGAAAGGTTATCTTAATTTAAAATTAAATTAGTTCATATATTGAATATCTTTTGAGCTATGTATCTAGTGATTAAGCACTGAAACATTTGCACAAGAGTATATGTGTGTAGCTCTCATGAGCCGAGAGTTGGGGAGAAATCCACATGCTGCACTGGGATGTGCCAAGGGGGAGCATGGTTCATCTGAAGAACTTGATAAATGTTTCAGAACTTCTCTAACCCAGTTTGTCTAGTTTGTTTTGCTGTTTTGCTAATGATTTCCCTGTACACAGTAGCCTTATAAATAAAACCAACTCCACCATAAGCTGAAACTAGGTCTCTTCTTAAAACCACATACTACAATAAAAATTGACAGTAATGCACCAGGAATAATCTTGAAGTTTGAACTTCATCTATGTAATGAGTGGAACCTACTGAAAAGTTTGAAGACTGCATCTCTTTCACTGTATTAAAGAAATAAAAAATATAATCTAAAAATAAGAAAAGAAAAAAACACATTGTTAAATTATGCAATGCTGGTATGATGATTATTTGATATAAGTATTCAAAAATACATGTGCCATTTTTCAACACGATCATGAGAAAACATAGTTTTGTACTGCCATGACTGCAGTTTTGTTAAGTAAAACTAGCAAAATGCAATACCACAAACTTTGGAAATGCAGCTTTAGCATTGTTCTGTGTTCAATAATTAAATACAAAATGCAAGAAGTTGCCTTCTTGACTTTCAAATCATACTTTTGCCACATCCAAACTGAAACACAACTGCAGGGTACTAATAAAAGTAGGCATGACCAGGCAAGGTAATTTCCTCCTGCATTAATCTTAAATTCTTTAAGAGTCATCAGAGTTTTATTTCACTGGTTCTGGTTTAAATGGCTGAGTTTAACAACACATTAAAACTTGCACTGGGGAGATCAATTTCAAACAAATGCTCCCTTTGCAGTTGCATCTGTAAGAAGAAAAACAATCTTCTGTTGACCAGAAATTCAGTGTACATTAGACAGTATTTGAAGGAGCCAAGTGACTCTCATGTATGTTTTAATAGGGCTGGATGCTTGATGTCCACTTGTTTCGTTAAGAATAGTTTAATTTTATCAGCAAGTGTTCAGGACAGCATTCCCTTCTGCTCTGAGACCCACAGAGCACAGAATGGATGAGTAGCTGTCAGGGAGCAGGTTGCAAGTAACCACAACCAAAGACCTGCTGTGCAGTAGATCATTCATAAGCAATTTTTTTCTTTTCTTGTAAGTGACGCTGTCTAGCTCAGATCCCTCAGAAATCAAACATATTTGTAATCTGACTTGCAAATTTACCGCTTTCCCCTTCTGAGTTCCCTTTTATGGGAGAGTGGTGGGATAGAAAGGGTCTCAATTTAATTTCCTGAATTAAGAACAACTCTTAAATGGGCTGTTTTCCATGCCCAGTATCTGGGTTACAGAGGAGATGACCCTATTTATGCTATAGCTGAAAAAAAAAACCACGGGAAGGTATGATTGTGTCGTGCAACCCTTGTTCATTTATGTAATCCTAATATAGATAAACGTGTATCCTAGTCAAAGGAAAAGAGAGCAAGACGACTCTGTTGTATGACTCTGGGTATCATCTTATGCTTTGGCCTTTGGAAATCACTTAGGTAGTGAAAGTAATAGGTGAGAACATCTTATTTTAATAGCAATTATGCTCCCATTTAAATAGTCCTAGTGAAATCTTTGCAACGGTTTATATGGGGTAAATGTAAACACAATTTAAACTTCCCAGTTTCTGAATTGTGTTATCTGATGTCTGGAAACAATGTGCTGATGAAGTCACCAAACACAATCAAACTTGACTTCTGTTGTTTAGTAACGTGCATACAACTTCACACTTATGTTTAATATGTCAGTGAGTTTTAGCAGACATCAATGCAGAAGTACTCGGATATTTTGAGGGAAGACTAAAATAGTTCTTGCTGAATTTTATGTTGTTTTTTGGCCTTGACCAAGCTAATTTGATGGCTGGTGGTGCTTATGTGGCAGGTACCTCTGTGACAACAATGCAGATATACCATCATCAGGGTTGTTTCTCATCAAGAGGAATGGAATAAAATTTCTACAACTCTTATCCTTGGGATGAGCTTGCAGCCTGATGTGGGAGGCCTTTTCTCCCCTTTTTCAGGTTTGTATTTCATGGATTAGTCTCTCTGCTCTAGGGTTTCCAAGTGTTGCAGGTTTTATCAATCACGGGCATCCCTGCTCACCTTGTGCATTCACTGGCTACAGGCAAAGCTTGTTTATTTTGATTAGTTTCTCATAGGTTAGTAAAGGGTCAACTTGGTAAGCAATAATCAGGTGGTGTTATATTTCTCTTCTGGATTCCCCACCATGTTAGACAGTGGTTTTTTTTCTTTGTAAGTTGGAAGTAGCAGAACTATTAGAAGACAGAAGAGAAAGTTCTTCAGGACCTACTAGAGGCTATTCCTAGCTGTTACACACCATAAGAACCATCTTTAGCTACGATCTGCACCAGGTACCTTAGCAATAATCTTACCTTAGTTAACCAGAATGTGCAATGTTCCTAACACCTTCTTTTATTCTGACAGAGGAAAGCATTGTCTCTGCCAGCCTCTAGCGTCCTTAGCAGTTGGAGCTGTTAATTTTTCTGTAACTACAGTAAGTCATCAGTGATTATTTTCAGACAACTCTCAAATATGCATATTAGGTAATTAAATTTGCAATAAGTGTCACTCTGTTATGCTAATGTTAAACATGCAACCCTTTCCTTGTCCTTCTGCATTAAGTCTTTTCTAAACTGATGTGTCAATAACTAATTTTTTCCATCTGTTGTAGATCAACAGTTACTTTCTGAGCTGTGATGTAAAAAAAGAAAAGCATTCACCAGACTTATACCCTATACAAATGAAATAGAGTGCCTTCAGAAGTCACTTTTTTTTCAGGTGTTATAGTCTAGCTTCTAAAATTACTTTTCTCCTTTAGTACCACATAACACTTAAAGATATAAAATATATATTTGTATTGTTTCTGTTTTGGAATCTGTAAAGGTACAAGACCAACAAACCTTTAACGTAGAAAACAGTCTTAGTACTTCTTGTACACAGAAAATCTACTAATTGCAAGTAATAGTTTCAAAAATAGAGAAATATTCTTTTTAACTGGAAATTTTTTTCTTCAAATAGTTTCCTAAGAAAAATCTGTTCTTATTGTGGTCAGGGTGGATCAGAGCTCAATCCATTCAAAAGGCTGTTTCTGAGGTGTTTTGCTTTTTAGATTTCCTGGTATAGTACCCAGGTTACTTTTACTTAATTCTTGGGTCTATCTCCAAAATATGAGACTTTAACAGTTGTCCAGGTGGAGGACCAGGTTATTCATATGTCATCAATTTTACTGGTGGACTTGGTATTGTTGGACGTGGTGATCTTAAAAGTCTTTGCCATCCTACATGACTCTATGATTCACCAGGATTCTTGTGTTGCCCTGTCTACTTCTGCCATTCTCTCTGAAGTTGAATAGTAGAAGTAGAATCATAGAATCATAGATAAGTAACACAACAGTGTAAAAAAAAAAATATTCCTTTGGCCTTTCTTGGTACAGAATTTTACAGAATATATACAATTCTGGTCATCGTAATTGGAACTTAAGAAAGAAATTTTCCTTGAAGAGAAAGAGAAGATGAAGGGGTAACTTCCAGGCACTATGGACCCCTGCCTAAATAATTTTCAGATAGTTTTCTGTGTCATGCGTTCTTGTCATGTCCAAAAAGGAGCGCAAAATAATAATTGTTCTCCCTCTTGACTATGACTGTTTATGAAGAGTGAACTTAATCTGTTTGGCCTTTACTCCATAGTTCCTAAAACAGCACCTGCAAACACATGCTTGGTAAAACCTGGAATGATCTTTGTAATGCATTTTCAACGGTGGCAATAGTGGTCCCCAAAGGTGTCTTTCTCCCCTGTGTCAAGCTTATGGACTTAAGTAGCAAGCGTGATACAAATTTTGTTTCAGCCATCAGTGAGAACTCTCATAGGTTTAATAAAAAAGCTGGGAGCAGGTAACCAGCCATTTGAATGAAAGCATAAACCAGTTGTTTTTACTTGGTTTACTCTGTTCTAGAAAGATATTCCTTATTGTGCATGTACATTGCAGAAGTTCTAGAAGACTTTCTCTGCCTGGAATATGTAACATAGGATGCTACATGCTTTTACGTATAGAAAGTCCATATTATGACTGAAAAAGGAAGTGATAATATATTTTCAAGACTGAGTTGCAATATGTATACATTAGGGAACACAGATAATGTGTGTGCATTTTCAGGCTTTGCCAGTTCCTGGCTGTGAGTTCTTCCCAGCACAGTCTTAATGGCAAGCACTGCATCCCTTCCAGATTTCAACTTTCTCACCCAAATAGGCTCAGACTTCCTTCATGTGACCCTCTTGACGTAATCACACATAAGGTGATCCCTACGTTTAAAACAAAACAACTTTGGAATAAATATTGCAGCAGAGCCAATTTTTTTCAACAAATCAACGACCTTGACTTGGGGAGTGAAAAGTCTGCTGTCAAATGACAAGGCTCTGCTTAAGTGAGTTTACAATGCAAGTTCTGACCACACTTAAATTGGAACAGTGGCAAGGTGATTACATGCAGTCTTGATGTCTTCCTCAGTATGGGAAATAGAACAGAATAGATTTTTGTGCAGTAAGGTGCTGCATGTCCTATTTTTTTCTGTCTTAATATAATTTAAAGATAGGTATGTGCAGAGAATCGTACCAAAGGAAAAATTCTTTATGAAGATAGTTTGCTTTGTTGTGTTTAGTATACAGAGGAAGAAAGTCCATTTTCTCTTCTTTACCAGCTAACATACAGGAATAAAAAATTCTAGAGACTTTTTCTTTAAAAAAAAAAAAAAAAAAAGTAGCGTTGTTATTAGATTTACGCAAGCTTACAAGGCAGGCTTACAAATGAAACACAGTTACCAGTGCCATAGAACTTTATTGATTATAAAAAATAAATACAAACAAGCAAAGCCCCCAAACTTTTACTTCTCGTGTTGCTTTTTTCATTTTTGTGATTTATTTGCTTTGACACATTATGAAAATTCCCATGATGACACAAGCCCTCATGTCCAAATGAAACACTTTGACTTAATATAATCAACATGAAGTTAGTTAGCCACAAGGCATTCAAGGTGTGGTTTAAAGGGCTTCCAAGTCCTCTGTATAGCCTACACAGTTGTGTTTGGACCTGCAGGTATACATGCCCTTAAAGGGTCACAGTACAGCCGTTAAGATACTGGGTGTAGCAATATCCAACATTTAGAGGCCTCATTTGCAACACAAAACCTCTGCTTTGTCTTGAGTGATAGAGACTTACTGATGGCATAAACCAGCAGATTTACTGATCTCTGTTATGCAAAGACACTTATAAGGCAATAATCTAAATCAGTCAATAAGAAAACATGCTTGCAAGTGGTATTGAAGCACTACATTAATTTTTCAGAACTTGAACATCTACCTCTATGTGATATTTATAACCTTAAGTTATCTCTTGGTGTTTGATCCTTGGAGCTGTTTCTTTACAAAAAGCAAAATAGGATATTCCTTTCCTGAAAGAAATTTCTGTCCACTGGTAAGAGGTGTTCAGCAGAAAGAGCATTGGTCAGACTGGCAGAGACTTGAACCTAGATCAGGTTCAAACCCATATCTCACTTTTCAGCAAGAGGCCTTACTATGTTGTAGTATATCTAGTTTACTTTATCCCTCCTTTGCAGAAAAGATGCATTGGCCTGAAGGGAAAAAGCAGAACTCCTGGCTGGGGCACTCCACTAGGAATAGGAAATCTGGGTTCTGCTTCTTACTCCAGTGACTGTTTGTATTTTACCCATTAACTGTTTCATGTGAAGTGTGTGAAATCTCATTCGTGAAAGCAGCTTCCCAGTGGGCTGTATGAATACAAAATGTGTTTAGAAGCAGAACAAGAAAGTAAATCTCCATAGTCCAATGAGCATTGTGAAGAGATGCCCAAACTGTAGGCTAAAAAAATGAAACTGTATTAGCTGTGGCAGTCCCAACTGTGCTAATCATCACATCTCAAGAAAGCTGAAATGGTTAGACTACTTCTGGTATCTATGATGCCCCAGGATGGGCTACTGCTAGCGTTAAGTGTAGGCTGTGTCACAATGTAGATACTGTGTGCTGTTTCAGGCAGTCTTAGAGCATTCAACATAGCTGCACGTGGCCAGAAGATGTACTATGGGAAACCTGCATGTTTCTGGAGTGGCAGCTGGAGCCCAGGAAAAATAATATAGGATTCCTACAAAAGTACTTGTAATGGGATGCAAATGAAGCCCATTTCTGGACACAGCTTTGGACACCTATGGAATTAGGCAAGCATCCCAAGGCTGATACTGTTGAATTTTAGAACATGAATCTGCCCAGTCTCACACTAACCCATAAAGTATGTGTGCACAATTCCACTGAAGTGGAAGGAAAAGCATAGGTTGGGGTTACTGACAGATGGCTGAGCTGCCCCCTGGGGAGGTAAGAGGTATGGATTTGAACCTTGTCAGACAGCAGAGGAAATTGATACCTTACCACAAGTTAATAACGCACTTGAGCATCCACTCAACCCCCCCTATTGGGAGTGTCTGAGTTGCAGAACAGCTGCTCTCTGCCATGCAACTTGCAGTCTTACTCCCTGATTGTCTAAACTGAACCCTGCTGGACTGACTGTGAACTTAAGGTTCTCTCTGAGGGGTCCTCTCCAAGGGGACCGTGCTGAAGACCTTGCTCCAACCTACAGTGTGAGCACAGCCTGGGTGCGAGCAGGGACAGGGGAGTGTTGTCTTGCACAGTGTGTGCAGCTAAAATGCTTGAATTATGATACCTGTGGAGTTTTGCTGTGCTGCACCCTGCTATTTTCTGTTCTGTGAATATGTGTACCTAGGTGGTTTATAGACAGATCAAACAATACTTTTTTTTTTAACCTAGTCTGCGCTCAACTTATGTTGCAATGTCTTTGTGCACAAAGTGTGTAAGTTTTCCTCCTTCTTCAATACTTTAGTGTAACAGAACCATAATGTAATTCCACGTATATTCAGTTCATAGAGCAACAAAGATATTGTGTGTTTTCCTCCAAACTGCTCAGCTGTGAGCTCTTTAGAGCACAGTTAAATCTTTGCTACCTGTATGGAGAGCACTTCACATGATGCAGACTCCTGTATTCCTGGTGTTTGGCTGCTATTTTGAAATAGAAAGTAACGATATTATAGTTACAGTTTTTCAGTGAGAATGGGAAGGAATAATATGCTGCATTGTAAATTTATGGTAAAATCAACCTTAAAGATTTAACTCTAAGAAATGTAAACTTTCTGTTATGTGTTTGTACAGCAGTGACACATACAAATACATTTTTCTCCACTTGTAATCATATAATTTGTATGTATTCCTAGGATGATCCTTTTTCTTATGTTTTGTTAAACTAAAGCTGAAAACTGTGATGAAATAAGCTTCAAATATTTTGTTTTTTGCTTTTTCTCCCTAGTACTGTATGAACTACTCATTCAGGCAATAGCTATAAATACATCGTGGCAGACAAACTCTACAAACGAACTCAGAGCTATATATATATATATATTTGAGAAAGACATTTTTGCACTGGTTAAAGCAGAAAAAGGAACATGGTCCTGTGATATCAAAATACAGCTTGATTGAAGATATGCACAGGCGTACAAGCAGACACAATTATTGCTTGAGCTTATGAAAATGTAGCTCTTAATATCTGTTCTAACCCCCATTAGGAATATTATAGAGTTGCAGTCTGCATCTGTATTGGTTATTTAACAGTGATAGTGCATATTGTAATTGATCTAGATAAAGACGTTAGCATAAAGCATGGCAGATGTGCTTAAACCTTATGTCCCTACGTAGTCATATTGGCCAATGATGGCTTAATTTTTCTCAGGGATAAAATGTGCAGCTCCACGTTGTAGCTTGATGTATGTTTTAAAAGCAAAATTCCTCTGCATCGTTATTTAAAGTGACAGAGTTTTTATCAAAGAATACAGATAATTAAGTGCTGAAACTGAAGACCATCTCCAAGCAAAGAATTTTGCTGATTTTGTGTATGTGATTGTTTACAGATTTCGTTCTCCATTTGCTCCCAAAGAATACACTTAAACACTCAATCAATGAATAACCTACAGCAGTTTGTTGTAGATTCAATAATGGGGAATGGTGCATTGTACCAGGATAGTCAGATATACCCATAGGGAGTGTCAGTGGTCAAAATGCTTCCATTGCCAGAAGGTAGTCTGAAAATGGTCTAGAAATTCAATACAGCATTGACCCTACATTGTATACATGATCTGCAGTCAGCTTCTTAAGCTTACTTGAAGTTTAAAAAACAGTCATTTTAAGTCTAGGATTCAAAATATATATGAAAACATACAGTCTGGATTAAAACTATTTTACTTTCTCTAAAGTTGCAAGTTGAGGAGATGTTTGTTTTGCTCCCCCCATCCCCCCACCCCACCCCCAGTACCTTCTTGCTGTTTTGTTTTAACACAAATAGACTTTATGACAGTGAGGTTTCTAAAAATACGGTCTTAGAAATTTTACACACAGCTCCCCTCCTCCTTTGTCAGATATCTCTGCCTTGTCTGTCTTTGTCACCAAATGTTTTTGAAATGTATAGCCATACCAAATTAAAGAGAAATGTATGTTGTTAGACTTCCTGAAAAGTCTTAGTTTCTGTTGATGTGAGAAGATGTGTTGAGTTATTTATTTTTGTCCTTTAATGTAAAATTTTATTTAAATATTTCAAATTGAAATTAAAACTATGAATGACATTTTAAAATATAAATTTGATATTATATTTCTTAATTGTTTACAACAGTACATAGGTTTTCAGTGTATAAACGAAAAGTAAACCTTTTTCCATCTATGCATGTTTTTATTCTCTGTTGTTGTTTTGATGTTTTTTAGAGGCTGAGTAATAAGTTTTTGAATAATCCTACCTGGTATCCTCCTTACTCTTAATGCCCAAGTGGATCCTATACTGTGACTTCTTGGATGGAGCTCAGGCTTCTTGCTAATTAACACATCTAACCCTTGCTCCAGTTTACCAGCCATTCTAGGTAAGTAAGACACCTTTACTCTGCATTGTGTTTCTTTTCTTTTAAATTGCTAGTCTTGCTAAACTAAAGCGAGAATGTGTTGCATTGCCCTGTGTTTCAGACTGATGCATAGTAGAGTGAACATTACTACTAAATACTTAGAAAAACAGTCATTAGACTAAGTGCCTTGAGTTATGCATATGACCATAAAGTGAGATTACACCACTTTCAATTTTTCATGTCAAGATTCATATGGTGTCACTGGCTGATTTTTAGGAGAGAGGGTACAACCCTAGTGTTTGCTTCCCAAATGGAGGTCTAATTGTTCTATTAAAATAGCAGCCATCAACTTTTTGGTGTAATTCAAATTTTTAAAAAGACCTTTGCCCCTTGAGATTGTTTGCCATGACGAAATATTTCAACTGTATCTTATTTAACAGATGCAAATGTTTTGTAAAAGCAAGAGAGCAAAATAACCTTTTAGCTTTTTCTGAAGCCTAGAAGTGTTTTGTTTTGCCAGCTGTCTATGAAAGTTCAGTGCATAAAAGGTTAGGAGCCTGACTTTTTTCTGTCTTGTATATCTTTGAAAAATTGGTTTATGGCGAGTCATACATCATGTAGCTAAGACATATGGGAATAGTTAAAGATTAAGGTAAATAGACAAATTGAACTGCTTTAAATCATTTTTCCCTGTTTCACTTTTATGAAAGAGCTTATGAACAAAAGTTGACATTAAGCAATCACAATAGGCTATTCTATATATTTTAGACAGTGGTAAAGACTTTAGTGTCAGAAAGTGTTGCATCACTGATGCTTATATCAATTTGATTGGTGTCCAAGTTTTAAAAATGTTACTTTGTCAAGTCATAACCTTTTCTGAGTCTTTCATTTGTCATTGTTTTGATGATTATATCTTTAAAAAAAGAAAAAGAGAAAGAAAAAAAAAAAGAAAAATGTTCTGTGCATCAGGAATCATAAGACTTTTCTTATCATTTGTTTGGATAAAATTAGTGCTTTTGTCATTCTTTTGTAATACGATTCCCTAAATGTTTTGGTGTAAAGGGTTAATTTTAAACACAAATAATAGCAATTTCACTGAAGAAAATTATGTTAGAAATGCATTTTCATGAAATGCCAGAACACAGTTTGGCTTCCAAAGTCATAGACGAGAAGATTTTAGTCACCATACTCTGTCTGTTATTGATAATGGTGTTACCATGAGCTGGGGCCTTCTAGACCAAAAGCAAAACTTGATATCAGCAGGAAAGTGTTTTTGTTTCTGTTGTAACTGGTCCAACAAAATATGGCTATTCTGTAGATACTGAATAACTAAGAGGGAATGGATCTGTTTTTTCTATTTGTGTTCTTTGAGTCTTTGTCAGAAACGTAAGAAATAAAATACAGTAGGAGTTTGCACTAAAAATGCCATCTGTGATTTAAAGCGTTGTTTCTTTTACTTTGCGATTTCAGAGCAATTATTTGTGTTTTCATTTGGAAGGGCTGGAAGCTGGGGTGGGTGTTCAAGGTGTTGTTAAGATGAGTGGACCATGCATAAATATTTCTGTGGACTGTAGCAAGCTTTAGGGGAAAAACAACCAAGCCACCAGTAGGATTTTTATTCAGACCCATGGGGGCAGCTTAGCCAAGCGATCTTAAGTTAAAACACCAGTTTCTTGCAAAATGGAAGCTAAATGTGATAGTTGTTGTCATGTTTTTATAACTGTTGTGGATAATGTGACTAGATAACTACGTGAAGTTTTACTCCTTTACAATATTTATGTGTAATTTGAGTGTAGGGAGATTATTGCTATACTTACTTTGTAGGTCTTATACATTTATTTGTCTAACACTAGTCTTGTAGCTAATAGCTAATTGGTTTTATTTTTGCTGTATGCGGTAATACTAAACACACTAGCAGTCTCTCTGATAATTTTAGAAATTGGTGAAAAAATGAAATTTAGAAATTTATATCGATCTGTCTGTATACAAAGCAAAAAAATCAGAATATTCTTTTGGAAAAGATAATTTTATTTCCAACACACAATTATAGAAATAAAATAAGTTTTAATGCAGCAGTGGTCTTCTCTATAGCAAGATAATAATATTGTTTTGTAGATTGTTTTAATGGGTCACTTATTATTTTGAACTAGAGGATGTATTTGTATTGTTTCTGTGCACTATGTTTAAAAAACAGGCACTGATTATTTTCAGAACCATGGGTATCTGTGCAGTTCTTAGCCTCTGTTGGAAAGTGCTTAATTCCCAAAATTTATTGCTATCTTCCCAATCTATTGCATCAGCTAGAAATAAGACAATTGACCAAACCCCTACGACATTAAAATAATTCTTAGGTGAGTTATATTCCTTAAATTAATGGAGAAAGGATTCTTTTTACTTTTCTAGAATAAATTTGGGTATTAGCCTTCATTATTGTATTACATTACAATTTTTAAGTTGAAAAAGATACATTAACAAGATTTTCTGGTAAAGCAACTTCTCTCTGCCTCTTTTTCTTAATACTGGCTGTGGAAAGAGAGCCGGAGAGCTTAGCATGACATTCAAACGTAGCTGTTTAGGCAAGGGAGCTTTGACATTTCAATCACAAGAGGGAGCTGTTGGAGCTAAAACTACTAGAAATGCACACACATGCCGTTTTAATCAATACTGCTCAGTTCTAAATATTTAATGAAATACATCAACAATTATTAGTTTCCGCCATCACACCCTATGACTACCACTGACATGCATTTTCTGAGCGAAGTATGAAAACAATAATTAAAGTGAATAAACCTATACATTGGTAGTAGTGTATTTGGAGAGTGTGTGGGAACAACAGCCAATCTTTTCTCCTTATGTTGGTGACAAGCTTAAATCTGCTTCAAAGCAAACAGTCTTGTCAAGCAGTGAAACGTTACTTTCGTTATAGAAACCTTTGTCACTCCTTTATGTTGTTGTGTATCAAAAGTCTGTGGGTCCAACTTTTCTAGTAGCTCTGCTAGGAAACAGAGCACACACACGAATGTCATATGGTGAAGAATGTCAGTTTATATGAAAATTGAAGAATTATCTGTTTTCCCCCTGCAGTTATGCACAAAGGCATCATTGTCAGTTGCCTTTCTTAGACCTTCCCTGCAGGCATGATCAGACTCAAGCAGACAGCTATTTTCCTTTAATTTTCCACAGCAAGCCAGTAATGCTTATGATTATTGTGAAGTCAGGAAAAGTTTAGTTTCATCAAGTGACATGTAGTGTTGCAATTAGTTACTTAAGCACTTCTTATAAAATTTTCTGCTGTGGTGTCTAGCTTGTCAGATGCAGCTAAATATTAGCATCTCGTATTAAACAGGAGAGTAAAAACTCCTAGCAGAAAGCACAGCTGACAGCTCTCAACATGAGCTGAATGATCACTCACAATTGTAATCGATTCTGTAAGTACTGAACACAAACCCCCAGGCAATTGAGGAAAATAGGATGATGAAGGACTGCAAACTAATACGTTACACATCTTCATTGATTAGTCATTGATTAACCATTATTTTTCTGAATGACAAACAGCTAGTGGTAAAGTAACTGAAGCTGATGATTTATTTACATGTTAGACAGAAGATGACTTCTTTATTCAGCTGATTGTGAGCTAATGCAAAATCAGAAGACAGCAACAGCTTAAGAATAAAGGCAGGTTTATAATCTTTTTGACAGCGTTCCTATGTTCAAAATGTTTTACTGGAAATAAATTTAACTTTCAAGCAACACATGAAATTCAAATGCGGATCATCTACATGGTACCTGTAGTATAACTACATTTAAAGAGAAGATCATTTTATAGACTTGGTATTTACAAGAATATTGATCAGTGTTTATTGAACTTTTAATTTAATTCTCTGTTTTGTTCAGTGCCTTATTGGCAATTAAACACAGCTGCAGAAATGGCAGAATAATGGTTTGTAATATACCTACTATCTTTATTATTCTGGAAATACCTTGAAACCCTAGCTTTGAACACCCCATGGAATTATGAAACACATAATTAGGAAGCAGTCTATGCATTTGAAGATCATTTTTTTTTCTTTAGTACATATCAAACATCTAATTATAATCAGCTCCTACCAATACAGCATAAAGTAAAACTGATTGCAGTGGAAGGTGGGGGGGCTGGAGTGAGGTTTCTGCCTGTTCAGTGGACTTGTGTTGAGAGTCCAGTTGACCTTTTCCCTTTCCACTTTTTTTTGTCTGTTTTTTTCATGTGTGGGTCTTTTTTTTGGGGGGTGGGGTGGGGTGGGGTGGGTTTTTTTGTGTCTCCTTTGTTTTTTTCTCTTTCCTCCCCGACGAGGGAACAAATTTATTCCTAGTGAATGTAGTGCTTAAATCAGTTTAAGGAAAGAGGCCTATGATATTTTCAGAGATTCCCTGGTACAGCCTACTTCAGCTATGAAAGTATTGTAGAGCATACATGTTATTTATTAGGGATGAATCAGTAGAATTCTTCACTTTTTGTTTTCATAGTATTAATTGTGATGAGCTTTTTGTAAGCACATGGATATGTTTCTTCATAGGAATTATGTTCTGAATTAACAGTAATTAATATAGAGGGCTAGTGATCTGTGATGTGTATTAACTAGTTATCAGAGAGAGTTTCAGCTTTCAGGAAATATGAATGTAGAATAACTATTTAAGGGAAATTCATCACCGTTGCTAGATTTAAAGGTTAATTATCATATCGCATAAATTTAAAAAAGAGAAAGATGGCAGTATACCATAGAACTGCAGTTGAAGTGCAAATGTACTTGATACTACCTCTAATAACTGTTCCATTATTAGACATACAGTTGTGCAGTTCTGTTGTCTTCTGGTCTTAATAATTATAATTCTGTAAATTAATGCATGGAAATATCACTACATACTTGGCAAACTCTTTGTACATCAAATTCCCTCCCCCTATTTTATTGTGAAAGCTTTTCATGTACCTTTTATTTTCTGTGTGTGTTTTACGGGTCGTACTTACGAGTGGATAGCAACTGATCCCTGGTTGGTATCTGCTGAACACATTTAGTATGAATCTCTGCTAACCTGTTAGCTTTACTGTTGAACCGATTGTCAGTTGGCACTAAGCATGATCTTATTTAAGGGTTTGAGCAGTTTTTACATTTTAGAACACTAAAACCCCATGCTCTTTGCATTCAGGTTTGTAACTTACAAAAAAGCTCTGGGGCAGTGGTGAATTTACATCGTTATTATTTTTACCTTTCTGCGAACTGCGGAAAGTTGGACCACTTTGCCTTTTGGGACATCCAGTTGCCCACTAGTTTCAGGACTGTCTTGGACTGGGCAGTAGAAGCTGCTGCTTGCTAAGCAGTTCTGTGTTATCAGCCCTGAAAGAATGGTACGTATGGGTTCGACATGTCTTAATTATAAATCTCTACCTTCTCACAAGTAATCAGTTGTGTGCATTTCTGGGGAACCTGCGGCACTCCTATACTCCCAAGTGCTGTCTCATGCTGCACATGGAGCATTTGCAACTGGACAGTGCTGATTGCACAGTCTGAAAAGCCTGAAAAATAACAAAGGACTGAAAAATAACAAAAGAAAACAAGTCTTAAAAATAATAAAATAAAAATTGCTCTTGTAGTAAATCCACAAGGAAAAGCCTCTAGGACAAGAAAAGAAAATATATGGTTCCATTCCAGTTGCAACTGCACTTTCAGTACCTATCTCTAGTTCCCTGTGTAAAAGCGAGTAAGAAATCCAATGAATCCTTACATGATTTTGTGTGTCATAGTCTGTTTGTGTTACCCATTTAAATTGCCAATTAAGGGGACCATTCGCATGAACAGGAGTGTGATGTGGCCTACTATGTAATGCGGGTACGTGTTTTGTAATTGAAGAAAAGAAAGAAGGATTTTGGATTTTCCTTCTCACTCTTTTGAGTCCGGATACGTTATCACAGCTACACATGGGGTAGAATATGCCCCAGTGTCTTCAAGCATATTTAATATCTTTACATTTTTAAATGAAAATGTAGCTGTCAATTTTAAACTAATTTGGATGGACAGCAATAAAATGCAAACCTCACTTCAAATTAGAATTTTCAGTGAGGATTTCTAATGGAAAGTAATTGCTGACAATAGGAAATGACAAATTACTAATTACTTAGTTCAATTAGACTTTTGTGCCTTTGGTCCTAAGTGGCAAGCATACAGCAAATCTTGCACTTTTGTAACAATTAATGACACTAAAACTATTTAAACTGCCAACAGATGTGAGTATGAAGACATGAATTGAAACTTACTTAATTTACATACTATCCCAATTTTATATCAAGTAAATGGTGTTTAATTTTTATGTTACAATTAAATATCACTAGCATAGTGTAATTTCTGCAAAACTTTTCAGAATAAAATAGTTTTGCTGAAATGCTAGTGCTAGTGTTTTTTTTTCCTCTTATCACAGCACTATCTATCTTAAAGTGATTCTAAAATATATAGGGGTGGTGAATGGAATATAATTTTTTAAAAGCTTGTGCTAACAGTTTTCCTAAAGCAGGATGTAGAATTACATCAACTAGATTACTGCCATGTAAGATTTCAAATTCTGCTTCTAATTTATGGGTAAATGCAAAACTTCATCTTGTGTATATCATTCTGAAGCATTCAAACATCATATTTACTTCTCAGTCTTTCCTAAAGTCCTTCCAGAATTTGTTTCTTCATTAATACTATGCCAGTTTATGCCACGTTATAGTAAAGGCTGGTTTTGTGTGTGGTGTGTTTTTTTTTTTTTTTTTTTTTTTCTTTTCAGTTAAGCTCTTTTGAATTGCTTTCAAGTACATTTCTACTGGATATGAATTGTGGCAGACCATAAGTAGACTGTAATGTTTTCTGTGCAGTCATTAATATCTTTATGCACAGGTACATTTTCCCTGAAAAGTTTACCATAATTTCTGCATCTCAAAACTTCTGATACTGGATACCTAAAATTAGGTGCCCAAATAAACCTTTTATGCCCTTGGAACTGCTAGCCTCTTTTCAATGTATTCCATGTGATTTGTAAGTGTTATTTAAACATTTAATAGTTCTGAGAACTGGCTACTTCTGTTTAGGTTTATGACTAACCAGCTTTGCAAATATTGGCTAGTAATACAATTTTAGCCATGAAAAAAAGGAAAAGACTCTAAATTTTGAGGCTATTAATCCAACAAAACTCTGTTTGATTTCACAGATTATTTTGCAAAAGCCTATTTCTGACTTCTTCCCTTAGGCAAAACAATAAGCTAATGGCAAGATTTAAAAGAATCCATTAATCTAATAGCAATTTATGGTTACTTAATTTTCCCAAAAAATCCCCCTGTCCTTTTGTTTTGTAGGAAGATAAAAGGCATTAGAGGTGATTGTAGCCATGGGTGTTCCTGCTGTAAAGTTGTATAGATAGAAGATAATATTCTCAATATGGGAATAGAAATAGGAATGTCTTTATAAAATATAAATGAGAAAGCTACAAGCAAATTAAAATGTAGGACCCAAATCAGGAAAGATTTATAGAGGTGCCTACATTTAGTTTCAAGAGTTATCTTGAAAAAGAGGGTATTTTGTAAAGGATCATTGTGCAGGTGTGTAATTTCGGTTTACAAAAGAACATAAGTACTGATAATGTTACAGCAGCCTTAATGCAGCGTACTTTCAGACAAAGTATGAGACTGACTATACTATTACAGCATTTCTTCCTCAATGTGTTTTTATCTAAGGTCTTTGCAAATGATTACCAATTGATCGTCACTTTCCTCAGGCTTCTTACACTTTATGTAGTACTGCAAACATAATAATATAATATAATTCTCCTTGATTTGAAATATTAGATGTCAGAAAAGCTGAACTGATGTAGTGGGTGTATATTACACATGAGGGTTATAACCATACAACTGTATACTTTAAGAAGTAGCTATTCACCTGGATTATGTTAGTGCAGTTTTGTTACTAGTAGAAATGCTTCAATCTACATCACTTAAGTTTAGCAATTTCTGTTAGGCTTTACTGTGTTATAATCCTCTAAAAAGCAACCACACCTCATAGGCAGACTGTGAAACTCCTGGCAAAAGGATTTCTGTAAGGGCATTTTCCCCAGAGATTGATGGGTTTGTGGGGGGGTCTCGTGACACTTTTTTTTTTATTTTTTTCTTCTTGTGTGTGTGTTTTAAATTTTACTTAATTTCTAAATTTTCTGTAATTAGGGCAATTATACTATTACCTAAGTAAAAAACAGAGCTGATAACTGGATTGAATTGCCAGCAGTAGTTTTGGACAAACCTATGTTGTTTCACCACAGCTGCAGTTTTCTCTTCCCAAAAGCTCAGTGAACTTTAGAGCTAGAAATATAAGAGAGACCATACCTCATAATAGAGGAGAAAGGAAAAGCTTAGGCAGGGGGTAGGAAGCCTGGGCAGGGACAGAGGAAAGAAAGACTTTCACAAATCAGAAAGGGAAAAAAATGTGGCATTGGTATTGTGCTTAGAAAAAGATAATGTGGAAAAGAGGTGAGTGCAGGGACAGAAGTATACCTGGAGCCAGAAGGACAGAAAAAAAGAAGTGGCC
The DNA here is from genome assembly GCA_013398155.1 of Pedionomus torquatus. NCBI lineage: Eukaryota > Metazoa > Chordata > Aves > Charadriiformes > Pedionomidae > Pedionomus > Pedionomus torquatus. The sequence continues at coordinate 409,614 of VZRU01009415.1, read as the reverse complement.
TAATTAGAAGAAAAAAATAGAGAGACAGATGATGGGGGGAAGCAAAAGAAGGGTCAAAGATACCGGGCAAAAAAAAAATAATGAAGCTAAGGAAAATTAGTGGGACAGATATAAGGCTAAGAACATGGTGTCTTCATTCACGCCACAATGAATCATGAGAGTAGAATGTTTAGGCTGATTTAATCATCCACAGAGTGTATCATTTCCTTTACAGCTCCATCATAATTATTGAAGCACTGGCAACAGATGAAATATGCAATTCTTGATTGTTTGGACTACTGAGGGAAATGAGGATGAAAAGGACGAATGGCAAAAATACAAATGTATTTCTGTTTAGTTATAATTTGAATGAAATGTATGGATATAAGTGTATATACAGCATATCTAAAGAAATACTCTACTAATACTTTAGTGTGGAAGCTAATTTCCGAATGGTACTGTCATGTCAACTAAAAGAACTGAGAGAATAATAACTTACTTCAGTGGTAATATAATGTTTCACTAATAAAACATACTTGATAAAGTTAAGTTGCTGAAATGGACTAAGAGTATTATTGTTGTAAGTACTTTCCTTTGGCAAAATACTAATTGTTTTTATGATAAAGAGTTATTTTTATAGGAATTGGGAAATACCAACACTCTTAATAAAAAAAACAAAGACTATTCAGAATTGTCATAATTTCTCAGCTTCTGTGTCCCAGAATATTTCAAAATTATATTTGACATTATAGAAACTCTTAGTTGTCTGACATGATTATTCTGATATCTTGTTTTTCGCTTCAGAGAAAAGTATAAGTTTGTACCATGCCCCTATTGGATAATTTTCTCTAATCATAGCCATGAAGGCTAACAGTACAGGATAATGCTGTAAACATTTTCTAGCATAAGGAAGTAGCTATGCTGCTAATCTAATAGTTGGTTTATTAGTCTTTGTCATGGGAATAACGGGTTTTCATTTTATTTTTTAAGACTTATGACTTTATGACTATAACCAGATAAATTTACTGTATAAAAAATTCTGTGAAAAGTAGATTACTTTTTTTATATATATAATTTTTTTAGTCACTAACAGAGATTCTACTGTCCCTGTGTTTCTGAACATGTAAACAAACTGTCTCCACCCTGCTTTTTTTTTCTTTTCTTTTTTTTTTAAGAGAGGAAATCTGAAGTGTGAAAAGAAAAATTGGTATCATTTAGAACTAAGACCCTGATTCAGCAAAAATCAGCTTGACTTGTGCGCTGGGCAAGGCCGCTGAAGTCATGAACAATTGTTTTTCATAGGTACATGTGTAATGGAAGACAGATGGCTGTATTGCTAAAAGAGGTTCAGGCATCTTAAATATGCTTAAATAAAATGCTTGTTTAGAATTTTTCATCTATGTAATAGCACTAAATAATGGTTCATTATTAGCAACTTTTTTTTTTTTGCAGATTAACAGTTGTTTTATACCTGTATTATATGTGATATATCAGTCAATTGCATTTGTTAATGAATTAAAACTGTTAGATTTCATGCATTCATTTATGAATAAAAAAATCTATGAAAGATGACACTTTTCAGAACAAAGAACAGCCACAAAATGATGATGTGAAAATAGGGCAAAATGTGGTATATTCTTCAACCATATTAAGGGTAAAGCACTGCCATAAGTAAAAGACAAAAGCCATATAAAAGTTAGAAGAAAGTAACCACTTTTCTTAAAGTATAACTATATAGGAGAAGAATAGTGGAGCAAAACAAACAATATATTGGAATAATCATCCAGAGTTGCTTTTAGAATCAATAGATAGGTTTTAGAGGGGAGAAAAAAAGAAGCCTTTTTCTCTTATGAGTAGAGGAAGAGAAGGAAACTGGTAAGCTCAGTTATTGCTGATGACTGGAAGCTGGAGTACCAATGTGATGAGAGAAAATGCACATTATAGGCATAGATTTTGTTGTTGCCTTGTTGTGAATCTGCTGCTGTTGCAGACAAAGTATATAAAGTCAACTGTTTTTTTAAGGAAGCAGAGTATATTATGCTGCAAAAGATTATAGATATTTTAATGTCTTCATACATGTACCTTGGCTGACTAGATGGTAGGCAAGAGCTAAAGCAAAGATATCTGATTTTTGGCCTATCACACAGTACTGGCCCTTGAAAACGAAGTACCAACATAACATTTATACTGGCAGATGTCTAGAACTGTTGTGACTAAAAATGGTACCTCTTTACCGAAGTTCTCGAGAAACAAGCTAATGATCACTGTAAAGCAGATTAAGCAAATGTGTTTTGAAGTCATCCATCCACAATTTCCCTGTTTTGGCAAAATAAATCAACCCAAAAACTCATATAAACTCTTTGTGTTAAACTTTTTTCCATTAATTATGGGGAAACATGTAGATATGAACAGAAGATTATCTGCCTCATGTTAAGTTCATGACTTTTGTGATGATAATTTTGTGGTAGAGTGTTTTTATTTAACTTTTAATTTGCTAAGCTTATATTACCCTGTCTTTTTCTTTTTTTCATTTTTTTTGTAAGCACGAATGGAGTTTATAAGCAGACTTTTCAGGAAAAAAACCAGTCTGTTTCAAGAGCTTAATGTTAGGAGCACTGGCCATGATAATGCTGAAAGTCTTTGCCTCTTCATGTGGTGCATACTGCAACTCATCATGAGGAAGAAGAGGGAGTAAAACTTCTTAAGTCTGGCCTGTGCTTTTCTAAAAAGCATTGGCTACCGTCATCTTGGAGGGCTGGAATCAGCTGTCAGGCTGCCTCAGAGCATTATGGCCTTTTAAACATCTCTTGTGTTTGATCCTCTGACTTACGTCCTCTCACTGTTGTAAATTGCTTCCTTGGGGGAAGGAAAGGAGCTGGCTGTATCTGTGTTGTAACTCTTGCTAACAGGTATTGTCTACTCGCTTCAGAGGGGTGTGTTTGGTTTTTTTAATTTATTTTTTTTTCTTAATAAAGAATATTGTATAGTATCTTTTTTCTTTGTTTAGTTGCAGAGAAATACCACTTAATAGATCTATAAATGTCTGATTGCTTAAATCGCAGGGAATGAGCAAGCTTTTGATTTTAACTTGAAAAAAATCTAATCTAACATCATCAACACATAGACAGGTCAGGAATTAGTTCATCTGACTGACTTTGCTACAACTTGAGGCCAGGTTCTGCTACTTGTTATGCTAGAGTAAGTTTGATGCAAGTCTTCTGACATCCATCGTCCCTCAGGCTTTACCACAGGAACAACAATGTAGAGCTAAGGAAGAATTAAGCTCTCACCCTGAAATAGTCTGTTCATAGTATCTGGCTTCATGTCCTGTTACTTGACAAAGTTTGATAGGTCTTGGTAGAAAGAAGCAGTTTCTGGCACCTCAGTGTCCTCTTCATCCTCCTCTTCCTTCTCCTTTCTCCTTCATCCCTGCTTCCAAAAATCCCCACATCCTTTCATTACAAATACTCATAACCTAAAGACAATCTTTCGTTGCTTTTCACCGTGTATTATCTTTCCTGGTCTTGTTTTCCTGGGAAGGGTTGGCTCGTGAATGGTCTCTTCCAATCTAAAAGATTCCATGAAAAGACTGGAAAGTGGAGAAAAAACAAGGCCTTATATTAGGCTGCAAAAAGAAGGATCTGTTCTGTTCCCACACTGAGAAGTGTAAGTTTGTCAAACATTTTTTCCTCTCAAAGATGAGATAGCTTTAGGACCTACAGCCTGTCACCGAAATCTACCTTTTGTACTGGAGGAGTGTGAGAGCTGGTACACACTGAGCCTGGGGGGAGAGCAGCTCTGTAACTCCGTGTGGTACAAATAGTCTTTTTAGTTTTTTGGGATTCTTGCTTAGTCATGAAAGGTAATTTAACTCTGACTTTAGTATGATCCACAGGGTTTTGGCAGTAGTCTATTGATTTTTGTGTTTTATTTTTTATTTACTTCTCTGAATTCCGTATGGCTTTCGATTTAGTTGTACTGAAAAAGGACAAAGAAAAATCCCACTCTGGTGTGTCAAAAACTACACTTTGACTCAACAGGGAATGATAAGGGATATAAGACATTTTTCTATGGGCTTACAGAACATTGTAACTGTTTCAATAATTCACCAATCACCAGTGTTCATAAACTGTTGTCTTGTACCAGGACACGGAGCGTATACAACTGCAAGGAAAGGACAGATCCTGCCTCCATGAACTCACTGTCTCCCCATTCACTTCCTATAGTCAGAGAGTCCCTTAATTTTCATTTATTGATCATTCATTCTAGCTTATATTAATGTTAAAACAGAAAAAGATTGTGGTGGTG
>VZRU01009415.1:358723-400248 GCA_013398155.1 Pedionomus torquatus | reverse complement strand
TTTTTTTTTTTTTTTCTCAGGGATTTTAGTGAAGATTTACAATTATCATAGGACTTGGTGCAGTTTGTTTGCTCCCCACAAAAGCAGAGATGATTTTTATTGACCAATCTTTGATCCAAGAGATTAAAGAAAGTACTGCAAGAGCAGTGAAAAGGATAACACCATGGGGGTCAATAGGCTTACTGCTACTTGGAAATGAAAGTGAAGCATTCCATTGGGAGAGAGGGTAATTTAGCATTCATACTGGGAACTTGAGAGTTTTCCTTTTTTTTATTTTTTTTTTTATTTTAAGGAAAAAAATTATTCATCTTACTTGCAGGTTTCTCTGTGACTTAATACCATGGCCATAATATGAGGTCATTTAGAGGGCACTAGATTCACCAATATAATTCTGCACAGTGCTTTTTAGCCCAAATGGCCTGGCTGTCACATACTCACACTCTTGATTGAAATGTTTCTGGGAGACTTTTGGAATGCAGTCTGAGGGCTTAGTGACTCAATATTTTCAACATGAATACATTTCCTATCTCATAGAAAGTTTCTATGAACTACTGCAGAGTTAATGTGTCTTTCTGTTGTTTCTTGAAGCACTGAACTTTACACAAATCTGATAAAATTACATGAGTCAAAAGGAAGAGAAAGTCCTAGCCTGTTACAGTTTTATTTTTTTATGACACCATCATCATCGTCATGATGGACCTACTTTATGAGAGTATTAAAATGCCTGCTGGAAAGAAAAATTTTCTTTCTTGAAATAGCTATTAATATCACTTTCCCCTGATTTGTTGTTTGCCTTTTGCAACATGGGGTTTGTTTTTGTTTTTGTTATTTTTTTCCCTTTCTTTCTTGTCCAGGCAGTATGATTTTTGTCTGCTCTTTCACTGCAGAGAATAAGTGAAGGAAGAACAACAGCTGGTATGACTTTGATTGGGGATGCGCTGAAGTGCTTTTGTTTACAGAATGTTTGGAGACACATGAGGCCTGGCAGAGCAGTCGTGTCATGCTTCTTCCTGTCTTTGAAAAATTGCCAAAGACATCCGATTGCAATTGGCCAGTTGTATTTATTTTGCTGTTTGCCAGAGACAGGTTTGAAGGCTTAGAGCATTTTAATATTTTATTTAGTTTCCTGCAGGTAAATAGTAAATGATGATCAACTATTTTTAAGAGGAAAGGGGGATCCAAAAGTTTTCACAAAGCTTCTTGTGTCCTATGTTTCTATGCAAGATTTTACTTAAAGAGCACACAGAATTGTTTCACCAAGGAGACTGATTTACTTTGTCACAAGGAATATTCATAGTTGGTTTACATGCTCACAGCTTGTGAAACATGGCTTTTCTGCTGATGCAATGTGAGGTAAACAGAAATGTTTACTCCAGAAACAGAAAAGCCTGTCTCTGATTCTAAGTGTCTCTTAAAATGTTATTGAAAAGGTAATTCTACCAAGAGCAATGGCAGAATGCTTATGGACTTAAGAGGAATTGAGATAATTTCTTCTTTTTTTTTTTTTTTTTCCTTAAGAATTTCCTGAAGTCTACTGACTTTGGATACTTTGGTTGTCATGAGAATTAGACTTAAAATGATTATTAAAATTCATGAAGTATCTAAATAAAATGCTATTCTGTTTACAGTCAGGCGATGAGGTATTTTTACAGTTCATTTACTATTTGCAAGTGGCTGTTGGCAACACTATGTTCTTAAAACTCTGTGCTATGTTTTATGTACCTGAATCATACTGGGGTTTCTAGAAAATCATCACCAACCCTGTTATTCAGTATTTTGTCATGGCTGGGTGTTGGTTTTCTGGGATTTTGTTTGCTTGTTTGTTTGCACCTGGCCCTGACTATTCAGGAAATTGTAGTTCTCAATTTTGTTAATAAGCACTGTTGTAGCACAGTGTTTCCAATTAGAACATGACGACAAACTGAAGCTTTCTGAAAGTTTACAAGACTTATATACTCCTTTCTCCTTTATTAATTTTTAGATTAAATGCTCTGAATTTACACTTCCAGTTCTTTTCCTTTAGGGTAACTTGTGTGTTTTCCATCTCTTAGCTGTGGAAATGGGCTGCTATTCTGTTGTTTGTAGACGTGGCTGAATTCCATCCTGTCTTCTGTTTCACAGATCTCACAATATTTGTAGGGCTTCTTTTTGTTTCTGGTTTGTTTTTCCTTTTTCTTTTATTTTATTTGGGAGGGTGGGAGAAAGGTGGTGGGATTTTCTAATTTTTTTTCGTTTTGAAAGCCTCAACTTCTACAGGAATGAGATTGTATGTGAACAACCACCTTTCATTTTTTTAATGACAGGAGCGTGAAACCTAAAAACATAGACTTGACTGAACTCTAAAGCTTGAGAAACTGGAAGACAAATAGAATGAATCCCAAATGTGTTACGGAAAAACAAAGCCCTTTTGATGTGGATGGACCTATCCTCTTAATGCTGCTCTCTTGGGGTGATGCTCAGTGAGTCTGGTACCACTGCATGGTGGTATAGACAGGAGCAGGATATAAGGAAAAGCCCCTAGTGTAGCAACAAAGATTATGGGTTTTACTGGTAATGACTTAAAAATGAAATAAGTTCTGTACTCAATGTTGTTTTGGGTATAGTGGACAAGAAGTGGTATTAACTTTTGTGTGCCCTGAAATAATAATATTTTCTCTAAAAGATAAGTTTGTGGTTGTGGTTTTNCCTTTTTTTTTTTTTTTTTTTTTTCCAGAAAGGTGTTTTGGTTTTTTTTGTTTGATTCTTTATTTTCAAATTGGAGACAAAATTGTATATGAGAACTCGTAAATCATCTATGCAAAATTTCTGCTCATAATTAAGTGGCGTGTTTTTAGATTATTTCTTGCAGTGGCTGTTGTCAACTTCATCCACGTTCCTGAAATTCTAGTGCCATTATAGACATTTAATAGGGAAAGACAAAAAAAAAAAAGTAAAATAACACAGATGTTTTCTGAGTAATGTTACATTTTTCAGCTCAGTTTTGTCATAGAGTAACTTAATCACTAATCTCAGAATTGTGCAAAAGTAAACAAGCTACTTTTTGCTACATTTTGGAATTAAAACTCCTAAATTTTTCTTACCAGCAGCATGTAGAGTTTTGGCTACAGCAAACTGAAGGATGCGCCCACTGTTATAATAAACTTTCCTTCTTGTCTTCCAGTTCAAAACTGAATGGCTAACTTTAAAAGTACAGAGGAGCAAGAATAATGTTAAATTGAAATAACTGAACACTGTCAGAAATTGTGCAAGACATAGAAAGTAGGTTAAGGACATAACTGAAAACAAATGAAAAGAAGATGGCAAGAATTGCACAATGGACACCTTCTTCTGTGTTGTTATTCTACTGAAACTTTTGGGTATTGATGGATTGCTAGTTATTATTGTCAACAGCAGCTGACGTAAACCCTGTCCTAGGAATTTGTCGTATAGTCAGTTTTGGTCGTCATCTTTAGTCTTGCATCTTCCCATTCAGGGATAAGAGGTTGCTCACCATAATTAATTTCTTCTTAGTTGTTTTATATTTAATCATTAGATTGTCACCAAAAGTAAATCCTCAGGGGAATGATAGATACTATAAAAAGGTCAAGCCAAAGTGATTAGGGCTTGCCTTAGAAAGGTATACTGATTATTTCAGTTGACATGGAACTCTGCCAGCTAAAATGGGGGTTTGGGGTGTTTGGGTTGGTGTTTGTTTTTTTTTTTGTCCCCCTCCCCCCTCTCCAGAGAAAGGTTTGGATCTCTTATTTTCAGAGGTATTTTTCTTAGAAGCAGGTCTTAATGTTAAACTTTCCTAAGCTATTTGGCAGGATGGAGCCATGTGCATTTGGCAATTTAGTATTCACTTCACTATCCCAGTTGCTCTAGACGGTGTTGAGGAATAGGAGAGATATCCTTGAATGACCTGTGGGGTTACAATCCACTAAATTCTGTCAAATTAAATATATAACATATAAAATATTGTTATAGCAAATATATCTTAGAGTTACCTCAGTGGAGTAGGCATGGGGTGGGGGGGAGAGGAGCATTGCTGCTCAGACACTGAGTCCCTTAGGATGTCAACTTCAACCAAATTAAAAAATGTGTGCCAGCCTCAAGTTGGCATGCTTGAGTTCACTTCGCTCCAGTCAATGAGGCACCTTAGCGCAGTAAGCACAATAGAGACAAAGAGATGCCTTGCAACTGACAGAGAGAGAAAAGAGTCCTTTGAGATGAAATGTTAACGTAAGAAGTGAAAATGGTTTGTGGTAGTCTCAAGCTGGCTCTTTTGGGTTCACTTTCCTATAGTTACTGAACTATAGTGCTGTACCTTAACAGAGGAGTCTCAATAAAATTAGAAAGATATCCTAAAAAGGACAGAAGACGAGAGAGAGTAAAAGAGAAAGAGAGAGAGAGAGAGGGAGAGTTCTTTTGATAAGAAGCTTAACAAAAGTAGAAAAAATGGTTTATGTGAATGCTAGTTTTCATGGCAGTCTCAAGCTGACACTTGGGCTCCCTTTAATACAGTCGGTAAGCTACTTTAGCAAACAAAGGAGAACGGAGAGAAGGATGGCTGGAAACAACAGAGAAAGGGAGAGGAAAAAAAGACCTCTTCAGTAGCTAACAGAACATGAATTCCCTACCTCTGTGTTTCCGTTTTTGAAACATTTTATGTAAGGCAGAGAAACACAAATGGTTGAATCTTTGTGGAGATACTTCATAGATAATTAAACAAATTAAATGCTCAGATTTTAAATTTGCTTTACAACATAGCAGCTTAATTGTTCTCAATTGAAAGATGGGGCAAGGGCTGTGAATTGCTTTCTTACCTCTCTAAAAAGATTTCTTTTCACAATGCTGTTTTCAGATATTAATAAATAGCATCCAACGCAGTAAATTCTGCTGTAGTGTTGAATTTATTTTAAATCCTCTTCATGTATGAAGATATGTGGGGGAAAAAGGTACCAGAATAAAATGTTGTTTTTTAAATAGAGTACTCAGTAGTTCTGAAAACTGAAACGGTGCAGGCTTATACTTACATCATGTGACAGATGAGTGAGTCTGCCATTCTAACAGGTGAAAGAAAACCTGTTTCTTCTCCGCATTCAATTCAGTCCTTTAGTTTTTAGGTATTCAATTTAGTCTAGTATTTCAAGTTTTAAGTATTGAAATTCTGCCTATGTCTTCTAGTTCTCAGTCTCATTGGAAAGGAAATATGTTTGATTAACCTCTATAAATTCAAGTTTTGCAAGGTGAACATGAAAGGAAAATAAAATAACTTCAGGCCTTTGGTACCTGTTAGGTAAATATATGAGGTAAACTAAACCATACCAATCAGAGCTGTAATTAAAAGACCTGTGAAAATTGGCAGATTTTGAACATCATCTATTCACTGCAAAATGGGCCATTAGATATCTGGCTGATAAATGTTTTCATTCTGAACCTGATGTGCACTGATCATACGTCATCTGCAAATTCTGTAGAGACACACTTTGGAAAGGAAGGGAAGTCAGAGTCACAAATTATTCTTGCCCTCCATTAGGCAAATGGTCAACTTCATAGAATCAATAGAAGATTCTTTATAATATACAAATTGGTACACATCCATGAGCAAAAGCAATTGGACAAACAAGGATGCAGCTTAGTTAGAGCAGAACTTGCCCTTAACAATATCAGGTATAGTAAGAATTCACTTCTAAGCAAACAACCTTGAAGCTTCCAACTGCTTCGTTATTTTCTAATACAAAATCCATGGCACTCCAACTCTACTTGTTTTTTAGTAAAATTTCTGTATGGAAGGAAAAAATGCTTTATATAATTAAATGTTAATCTGTTAACAATGATGATTAAGTTTATAGAAGTATAATAGAAGTATTCTAAAAGAATGCAATAAATTAACAAACAGTATTTACAGATGGACTGGAGAGCAGGAAAAAAGTGGCTTTTGTGAACAAATTTCAGTCAGCGCTTTTTTGTAAATTGTTCATGTCAGCCTTATGCTTTTTTCCATATTGTGTGACTGAAACCGCCTGTAAGATTTTAGAAGTCTACTGATATTGTCAATTTTTATTGGAAGAGTATTTATTATTTTCATTAATGTTAAATGAAAACCTGTTTAGATTGGTCCCTCAGACCTGTATTTCAGTTATTTTGTTCTGATGCCTCTTTGAAAGCCTTTGTTAAAGGTTGGAGACAGTTGAAATTTGAGTTCTCCTTGTTAGATTATAGCCAAAGAATTATGAATCAGTTACCTCTTATTTGGATTCTGAGGAAGATGGTGTTCTGTGTATCTGCAGCTTGGCCAATATTAGTCAGAAGAACATGGAGAGCACGTGGAAAAAAACAGGTGAAAAAGAGAACATTTCTTTCATCAATGAAAATGTGTACTTGTGATTCAAATTAGTAATGGCTTTTTGGGTTTTAAAGCTGATAGTGATGTTTGCAAGGGGCTACTACATATCCATGGGGCTAAGGAGCAGCACTTGTGACCAGTCTTCTCTTGTTTGTTTTGTTACTAATCCTTTAAATTGTGACAACACTCTGAAGAGACTTTGTATCAGCTCATTTAGTGCTAAAAAATGGAACCATTTACCTTGTGCTGCATGAAGAAACAGGAGTAGAGACTACAAAGTGAAAACCCACAACTATTAAAAAAATAAGAGAATAGAACCAAAAAGGAGAAGACTGGAGAACGGGGAAACAAAAGAACAGGAGATTAAAAGAGGCTCGAGAAGGAAAGCAAAATAGCTAGCTATTGCAAGGCCAAGAAGATTTTTTTCCCATCAAGCCATAGCACTACTGGTTCTACATTTTTGAGTCCACAGAATTCTTGCTCTGCATTTTATTGATACTCATTTTGAACTGATGAGCACCTCAGTCTCCAAGTTTAGAAGATTTGAGTAGAGCGAAAGCAACCAAATTGTTAGCTACCTGTGTCATGCAAACAATTTTAATTGCTAATTGTACAGGTGGCAAGAGTAAGCTTGCAGAACTAAATTAAACTATTCTTTTTTCTGCCTTGCTAATGTGGGTGTGTGTGTGAGAGAGACAGACTGACATCCATCTGCTTGGACTACAGAGAATAATGTGAACAAACATCCAGCATTCTAAATGCTCCCCGCAACCCCTCAAGAAAGAGCACTTCTCTTTAGCATTATTGTACGCCAACCAGTTGTGTAAACTACAACAAATTCTAATTTAATCCCAGGTATTTCATATAAATTATGTTAATGATTGCTGTCCACTCTACCAGGAACAGTACTGATGCTGCTGCCTTTGCTTCATGTCATCCACTCTTTGTCATCCAAAGCAGCATCTCCCTTCCCTTTTCTTTTTATTCTCAGTGATGGTTGTTTCTGACTTGAAGGCTCTAGACCTTTAATTTGAATATGCTCTCAATGTGTCCTTTTCCAAGGAAGTGACTGTGCTGGTCAAAGACATGTGTCTTTGGGTGTCTAGGTGAAAAGAACTTCAGGGGTTTAAGGTAGTACCTCTTGACTTTGCTTTCATTTACTTTTTGTGATCAACTGCATCTCTCAACAGCGAGTATGTTGTGTTATTGTTGAGGCATACATTACTTTGTGTGATGCCTAGAAAATAGCTTTTCTCCTACTTGTAAGGAAGTAAAGATAGAGGAGTATAGATAACATTCAGGAGACATGGGATTAAAAGACACATTTTTGTTCTATCTAATACTAGCAAGATGGTGAGGGATTGTCTGTCTAGTAGTCTGGGTCTCCTGCATAATAGTTAATTTTTGGCTAGGACATAATCAAGCTGTCTTACGTATGCAGTTGCTTGTCTGTGTCTGTATCATGCTACTGTGTAATGTCCAAGCTGAATTAATACAGCTGGAGCAGATGTTAAATGACTGTATCCAAGTCACTTGTGTCCTATTTTACACTTCACTTCATTATCTTTGTGAGGCTGTGTGAACATTTGATATCCATTTTGGAGTCTCACCATATGCCCTCGCATTTATAGGCTATCAATCCATAATCAACTACTCAGTTGATATCAGAATTGCTTCTCTCAACTGCATACGTGAGAGAAAGCTTTTGGAAATAACCTTTATGACTAAAAGTGTTTATGTGAATGACTACTGAAAAATTGGAAATGTTTCATGTAACAGTCTACCAATGGGAAAAAAAAATTAAGTAGGGGGCTGACTAAAAAGATTCTGTAAACTTCTAGATGAGTCCTCTATACCTATGAACTCTATCCACAGGATTTGAAACAAAATCTCCAAATGTCTGTATAAAACTTGTTTCATTACTGCATAATATCCTGTAGCAAAAATAATTTTTAAAAAACCCTTTCAACATTGCCTGTCCTTTAAGAAAGTCCTTATTTTTCTGTTGAAAATCAAAAAGTAAAATCCTATGTTATTTTCTACTGTGTGTCTCCTTCCCGTAAGACATTCAAATGCCCTACACTTTTCCATTCTTTGTCCTGCGGTTCTCACTTCCTCAAATTAGCTCTTCTTCCCTTACTGTTCTCCTGTTTCCAAGCAAAAGTTTTGTTAAAACACTGCATGGCATTCTCTGTCCCCCTCCTGCCCCATTAAATACAGGAAATGTTTTTTCAGGTGATTGATTGACAATTCTCCATAAAGAATTTTTTTCATCATTAGCAATCTTGTGACGAAATGAGAAAGCTTACACCTCTCTGAGCAGACTTCTGTAAATAAATACTTCTAATCAGCACAGATACCTGTGGCTGCTTCCTTTTGCTTTGTACAGCGGTCATAGCATAGCTTGGTCACCCAAAGTAGTTTTGCATTGTAGGAGAGTAGTAAGACACAGTATTAACATGAAGAAATTGCTTTTTATTCTTCAATATGTTCCAGAAAACAGGTTTTAATAATGGCAACCTCTCTGAAATACTGTCAAGATTAATAGACTCCTGAAAAATGCTGTTTATGTAAATAGGGTAGATCGCGTTATGCATCAAAGACCTCCTCTTGAAGGACTACATGATTAATCTTTACTTACATGAGTAGCTCTGCTATTCCAGTAGGTTATAGTATTGTTGCAGGGCAATATCTAGCTGCGTATAAACAGGTTATTCACGACTTTGCTCTTCACATGAATGCTTTCTTCCTCTCTGTCTCTTTAAGAAATTGAATCTTCATTGACTTACAGATGACTGTATTGGATTCATAAAATAGTCTTTTACTTCTCTCTGGGCATATGCTGTATCATGAATTGTCTCCTTAGAGGCAGCAGGACACCTCATTATGGTTACAATAGACAAATTCCTAAACATGTGGTCTGCTTTTATGGCCTTGACTTGTACATTTTTTTACCTCAGAGACTTGCCACTCATGTTGACACAGATTTGTTGTGTGTGATGAAGTGATAAAATCAATGAAGAGGACACATGTACTTCTCTAGTTTTCAGAAAGACTTTATTATTTATTGTTTGTTGTTGTAACTTAAATCCACTCAACAATTTTCTGAAAAGGCACATTTACTTTTTGGATTTGTTTTATTCTGCCTGAAGCTTAGAAGTTGCTCTTAGTGCACACTGTACGTGTTAGCTTTCCAAAAGTTGCACTGGAAAATAGAGTGAATATAAATCTATGTGTCTTGGCAAGAACTATACCCAAGGGGTGGGAGAGGAGCATTAAGTAAACCATTTTAGAAAAACAAGCAACCTGAATGCCAAGCATTTCTACATTATTCCTATTATCTTTCTGCCCCCCAAAACACATTGCTATTTAAAGGGATAAGGAGAGCCAAAAAGTATTTTTCTATCCTTCTATTTTAAGATATAAAAAGTAACCAGAGGTCTATAATAAAATATCCATTATTATTTTTGGCAGCATAAAAAAAAAAAAAAACCAAAAAAACACCTGTTTATAGTATAAAGCAAACAAAAATATTACTGTGGCAGGGTTGAAGAACAAGATTGTAATTTCTGAAGAAACTGAAATTCTACAACATCCATAGTGCCAGCACCTGAGAAGAGTACACAGCAGTCAGTTTGGGGAGTCTAAATTTTTGTTCATGTCAGTAATGTTTGGAGTAGTAACAAAGTTTGTATTTAATTTGCAGTCTCTGTTCAGCTTCTCCCTCTCCCTGCCTTTTTTTTTTTTTTTTTTTTTTTTTTAAGAGAAAGAGAAGAGGCAGGTGAGAGCAGATGACTGGCGTCTAGATAAGGAAAACAAGGATGAAGCATTTTCTGTTAAGCGTGAACTTGTCAATGCAGGAACAGAATTTATTGAAACAATCTAGACCAGGCTGGATGATAGAAATTATACCACAGACACAAATGGTATGGCCATAGAGAGTTTTGCCAACCACTCTTTAACAGAATGGAAGTTCTGTTATACATGAGAAAATATTTAAAAGGAGCTTTTGTAGAAAGTAGATTTTTATTGAATGTTACAGAAGTATTTGTAGGATGAGAAATCTTGAATAAAGTATCTTAGTCCATAGGTTTTTTGAGTCGCTTCTGGTTGTAGACTAGACCATAAGGAACATGGGAACAAGGTGTATTTTGGATGCATTTATAATCAGCCTAGTTGGTGAGAGTCTCATTGATTTGGTAAAATAAGAGTGACTGTTAGCATCTTGGTGAGTTTTGCAAACGTTTTAATGGAATAAGGATATTTTCAACAGTTGTAGATTGCTGGACCATTTTCAAAGGTAAAGAAGCGTTCTTTAGCTAGAAGAGGGACATTAGGAAAATTACCCACCTTTTTTCTTGCTTCTCATATATGGCTCAACTTAGTTCATGTGATCTGCAGAGTTGATTCAAACGTAATTTGATGGGAGCGCTGAAGAGAAAAAAAAATCTGATTAAAGTGATTTTTTAATTTTTTTTTTTTTTTTTGGGACTGAACTTGACTGGCAGATCACTATAGATTACTGGCAGGTGTATTTGGAATGTTTTGTTTGATAAAAGTATAACTGATTACAGTCAGTGTAATATGTTAGTCTGTCAAAATGTAGATTGTCTGGAAGAAATAGGTAAAAGGATGAAAAACAAGTGGCTCAAACTTTGTATCAGGGAGACAGAAGAATTGAAAAATTTGAGAGACAGGATGAAAAAAGTCAAATTTGGGAAGACTGACTCCTGTCTTGATTGAGGGCATTTGACCACTGTTTTTTAAGATAGTGAGAAACGTGGGTGTCCTGCTCAACTTCTTTCTGTTGTGTCTCTCAGGACACATATTACATTTTATTTTCTTTGATTAACCAATATTTTTATACCTGAGGACTTTGCTACTGAGATAAAAATACAAACCATTGCAATGCATCATTTGGCCAGGCACTGAATATGGTGGCATCTGGGAAGCAGTAGCTGGTGACATGATTGTTTGAGAGAACAACATGGGCTGGTGCTCATTGAACTGCATTTGTCATGTCCTTAGTTGTGGGGTAGTTGTTGTGTGTTTTTTTTTTTTTTTTTTTTTCCCAATATGTTTTAAATTAAACTTACTTTAAGGGCTCTTCTTTCCTGCCTACCCACCATGTATAATTTGTCAGGAATTCTACAGTGAAAAGGTCAAGAATAACAGTCCCATTCTGAGGGCTGAATTAGAAATGAGAACAAGGATCTAAATGCTTGCTCCAGAAAGCAATACACCAACACCAAGCCAGCCCACATTGTTCTTTATCTGTGGTGAAACACTCTACCACCAGAAGCTCTTCCTCCAATGTAACAAATCCCCTTCCAAGTTTTGTAAATTTTATATAAAACAATTACTACATCAGAATATTCACATGGACTACATTGGCATGGAAATACCGTGCAGAGTTTGTCAACTAATTTAATTTAAAAATACTCATTGTGTAAGATTATTGACAGATTTAGCAGAGAAGTCTTGGTGAAGAAAGTGTAGAAATGTGTTAGGGGTTAAATAAAGATTCTAAAGAATGGATTCAAAACTCTTCACCTTGTTTGTTTCTTTGCATCATCTTAGAGAATTTGTAGATCTTTACAGCAGCAAGCCTTGAAAACTTGCTTTTAACTTACTGTAGATGGCCTTGCTGAATCCAGTGAGACTATCTGGTAGCGTGTGAAGTTAGGCATGTGCATGCACCATTTGTGAAGTCATGACATGTTTTTAAATTAGTGACTGGAATAAAGGGGCTGTGGTTCTTGACAGTGACCCCCTGTGCTGTACTCCAGAAAGAGGAGAGAAGTTACTTTGTCTATGAATTTCTAATAAGTTCCAAGAATAGAAATCCTGAAGTGCTCAAACCAAGCCCACTATGAATTTCAGGGCTTGCAAAACATTTCTTAAGCAAGTCGTCCCCCACCCCACGCACCCTAACTGTGTGAAATATTTGAAAAAGAGTATATGCATGCTGTTTAGTATGCTGTTGTGAAGGATGTGATTATTCTTGATTGATGCACTTAAGTATCTATAGAAATGTAAAATATTAGGATACAAACATCTTGTTTGTTTGTCAAGCACAATGAGGATTTGAAAAAAAAAAAAAAGCAAACCAAACCCAAGTCCTAAAAATTGTAACCCTATTCTCAGCTTTGAGTGACTCAGCTCTTCAGTGTTTCACAGTATTATCCAATGCTTTTAGAATGATTTACTTATCAATGCATTGTGAAACAAGGGGTTGGGTTTTTTCCCCATTGTCTCTAGCCTACAGTTTTATTGAATACTCATGTTTACTTACTGAAGTGCGTTTCACTTGGAATGGAAATGCAAAACATTAGTGCAGGCTTTGTGAAATTTACCACTTCTCTGATATGTGAAAAGTACTTGAGATAAGGACATCGTTTCAATAGTACTGGGGAGGGGGGGAACCCACAAGCTCTTCAAATAAATATAGACTGTTTATTTGTGTTGTCTATATTTAACAGGCTCACTGATTCTGCATTCTTTTGCTTTCTTTCAGAGTTTAATTCTACTGATTTCTTCAAAGATAATGTCTTTTTCCTAGCTGTACTATTACATTTTTTTTCCTCTGCTGCTTTTGTTTGTCACTAACAAGAATGAAAAAACAATATATCAAGGGAGCTGAGCTATGAAGGGCTGTGCAAAGCTGGAACAGGTCCAAAATTTCAGGGTTTTACTTCATCAAAACATTATTTGACTAAATCACTTGGTGTTTTCTCAGTTGGCAGTTTGGTACAATCATACTCTGAATTTTCAATATTTTCATTGTATAAATTAGCGAGGCCCCAAATCTCTAAATTTTGACTGAATAGCAAATGGAAATGGCATTTACAATCTACAAAGCATTAACACTGCTTACAGATTACTTACATCAGTGGCTTGTAACCTTTTTGATTTGTGGATCCCTAAGTACTTTTCAGCGGAGGCATGTATCTCAGTGCAGCAAAGGTTAACTTACTGCAGTGGGCTTCCTTTTCATAGCAAGGTTGTGTGAACCCAAAGAGTCTGCAGACCACATGTTGAAAATTATTGATCTACATTATTTATATATGACTTGTTCACTGCTGAAGTGTTCCTGCTTTTGAGATGACTCAGTAACACCATGAAATAGTTTTCAGGAAGGAATTGGAAAAAGAAAATGTAACTCCTAAAAGGGGAGTTTAAGATCGATAAAATGTTTCCACAATTCAGGAATTAGACCTTTTTCTTGCCAGTAGTGATACAATCTCCAAAAATTAAGAGAGGATATCTGTTCTATGGTGCAATGCTACAGTTTGTTGCCATCATGGAATCGGAGCAGTTGGACGAAGCAGATCAGTTTGTCTGGTGGCTGCCAATCACAGGATTCCTTGTGCACTAAACCCTTTAAAACATAGTTAGATTACACTGTACTTTTGGCTTAAAAGGTCATCCCATACATGGATCACATGCACTTTCCACCTTAGGCCTTTGTTGAATTCTAACACAATAAGTTATGGGCCTGATCCTGAGAAAAACATAGCAGCTCCTTGCCCCTTAAATTGAAGGTATAGGATTCTGGGTATAAGATCCATTCTATCATTGCACTCAACACCAAGCAAGTTGTAATTCAATAAAACATAACATAGTTGTTGACTATGTAGGCCAACTTTTAAAATGTTCCTTAGGTTCTCAGAATTTCTGCTAGGCAACAGGCTGACTTCATGTTTTAGAAGATATGAGTTGTGTTAAGAGTGGTAATATTTAGAGTCTGAGATGCTCCTTATGATGGTGAGGCCTTAGATCTGAAGGTGTGTTAGGTAAAGGCAGTACAGAGCCTGGTGCAATCGTGTGCTGCTGGAGAGGTACTTGCACCTCCCAGGGCAAGTTGCCTTCACTGGTAAGCAGTTATACAGCAGGCTGGTGACCTGGGATCTTTGAGGATTTCATCATTACTTCCATAGCCAAATAAATAAAATGTTTTTAAAGGTTTCAATGTGAACATAAAATACTTGGATGTAAAATGAATATGTTTTACCCCTCCAATTTTCACGTGAGCAAGCAGCTGGTTCTCTTGGCATGTCCTTTTAGGATTACATTCAGTAACATTAGAGATGCTGAGTTTCACACAGTAGTGAAACTGTTGTTTTTCTCAAGAGTACGTTCTCAAGAGTATGTTGATTCTTGAGCTACTCTTACTCTCTGTGCTTTCTGGGCTTCCTAGTATACCAAGTTGTGAGATGAAATTATTTTAAATGTTCATAAAAATATTTTTTGGGGGGTTGATTTGTTCTTTGCTTTCCATCAGCTGATTTTTACTAGTTTCAGAAGCTAATAAAAACCACTACTTTTGAGGCCTTACGGCTCTTTATGGAGGAGACAGGAATAAGTAAAATGTTTATTTCTTACATATTTGAGAATATTATTTGCACTACCTAATGTTAGTGTATAACGTGAAGGAATTTCTCCCATAAAAGACCAGGTGATTATTTGTAACTTGAGCATACTTCTGGAAAATTGCTTTTTAGATATTGAGCTTCTAGATTTTGTTTAGTATATCATATAAGCTTTTCTGGGGGTCTTGTTGCATAAGCTGCCTGTCTGTAGGCCACACTCTCTAACAGAAGTGTCTATATAAGCAGTCATTCTGAAGTGCTGATTCTGTTATTTGATTTGGGATTAAACAGTCTGTTGCAAGCCATCTGTTTCCCTATGCATGTGTCCTTGAGAGGTTAGATTTCCACAGATACTGCCCCATAACTTTAGCCAGTGTTTGAAAGATCAGAATTAGCTGAGACATATGCCACTGAAATTATCAGTCTTATCCTAGAGGACTGGCCAGTTTTTGACATCAGTGCCCATGTTGGAGAAAAGTTTACTCTCTCATTGCCGCTGATTAAGAACCCTGCTGCTTTTGGCCAAATGCCATGAGACTCAGGAGCACATCCTTTGAGGGCATTGAGCAGCTGATGCTCGGTATGTGCATGAAAAGCTCTCTCAGCTTTTTAAGCTGCAGCCCTCCTCAAGAACCAATCCCTGCAACTGATGTTGTATGACTTGGGACAAACTCAAACTGCTGCTCTTGCCCAGGGAGCTTATCACTATTAACAATTAGGGTCAGAAGATGTAGGTCCAGGGTTCAGAGGCTCTTTGGAGACTTAAAGAAATCTTACACAATTGTGCCTTGCTCTTAGGTGAGGTGTTGTGACTTGTATTTTTACTTTTCCCGCCCCCCGGGTACCTGTTCATGGATCAGCACATGGGTGCTGGATGTATGTGTGATGAGCATAGTGATAGTAATCCAGCTCTGCTGGTTTGGTTTAGGTGTTGAAAGGAACTTGAGCTGTAGAGAGGCACCATGGAAGCCGAAGTGCGATAAGCTGATGCAGTGCTATGTTTTCACAAGTGCAATTAGTACAACTGCTTAAGCTTGGGATCCTCAGGATATAATTGTGTCACAAGCCATACAGGGCCTCACTGGTCTGTACTAGCCCTCCAAAAGCTATCTAGGAAACCACTCAGAAAATACCACTTCTGGATTATAAGTCCTCTTTGTTTTAACTCAAAGCTGAGAATAAATTCAGGTTTTCTTTTACTTTGGTATTCCACAGACATAATGATTTAAGGGCTGGTTTCATACCATAGTCTGTAACTTCATGCTACAGTCTGCACTGCAAACTGATTATCTGTTAAAAATATCAGAGTTCAGTGATGTTTTTCAGCCAGCAGGATAGACAGCCTTGTGCAGCATTATTTTCACTTTTTTTTTTTTTTTCCCTACTCTTGAATGTGTTCATTTCAAGACTTGCTTAAGATCCTAATTTCTGTCAGTTCTGAAAGATACAGGTTCTCAACAGCGTATCGTTGAACTGATAAATGCTATTGAATCTTATGTCATTTTTTGTCAGATTTTTTTTGTTCTTTAGTGTTAAAGACTGGATTTGAAATGTTTTTGCTTTTACTCAACAATCTGACTACAGAAATACTGACATTTCTCTGCTTCTGGGTGGAAATTTGCTAGCTCAAGCATTACACACACAGCAGATCTGCATTTGTACACACAAACCAGATGACTGGTCAAGTTAACGTTTGCGAATTGCCCTGTTTATTCACACAAATGCAGTTTTTATGTGTGCAAAACTGATGTGCTTGCAACTTTTGTGGGTTGTATTAAGGGAAGCTTGCTATAAATGTATCCTCTAAAATTTAGTTTTTGATTAAAAATACTTACTAGGCAATCTTCCTGATAGAGTTTCCCAATTTACATTTCCAGGTGAAAAGGAGGCTTTAAAACCTTTAAAAGCAGCCATGGAAACAGAGGCTGCACAGAGCTAGGCAGTGACACAGGGCATCACATCTAAGAGGCACATTTAAAGGGGAGCTTGTCAAGAGCAGAAAATGATGCTTGCTGTCTCTTACTGTAGAAATAGTATTGGATTGCTGATGTGATCCATTACTAGAAATATTAGGATACAAGAAAAATGAGGAATTTTCATGAGAAAAAAAATCTACCTTTTTTGCCTTCCCTCTTCCTCCACTCAAAAAAGGATTTCAGGAAGAATTAAGCAACTCCTTCTGTAAGCAATAATTTCATCTCCAAGCAGTCAATGAAAGAGAATTTGAAGTGTTATTTAAAATGATACTTCTCTTGCATTTCACTAATGTGCAATACATTGCACAAAAATAGTAGTCTAAGTTTTGAAAGCTACAGTTGTAGGCCTTCTTAATTCCTGCATACAGAATACCTGGATGTGCATATGCCTGTCTACAGGTATTACAATTCAGTGAAACCAAATGAAAATTTTGAATAGTTGACTTTCACAAGATGTTCAGTTTTGTTTACGTCTAGTAAAGCTCTCTTTTAAAAATCTAGAGTTTCTGTAAAATTGTGAATTTGGCATCCGTATATATTGCTAATCCTTTATAGTGTGTACTATGTTAACTGCATTATGGCAATTAGAGGTGGATATTCACTTTTTCTGTTTGGTTTTTTTTTTTTTTTTTGAGGGATGCAATTTTTCCACTTTTGCAGAAGTCCAGTGCAAGTGCTACTTCTGAGCTGCATGTGGCTGTCTTTCTAGCTTATATTACAAGAAAACATTCTATTAGTTGTCGAGTTTCTCCCTCAGGCTTTTTAGGATCTTGAATGCAATGCAATACTATTTCCTTCATACATAACTACATCAGTGTTAAAATGTAAATGGTTTGCAGGATTTTATTTAATAAATATCCTTAACAGTGCTTTATGTGAGCTAGCTAAATTGTGTATCATACTTTCTTAAAGAAATAATTAAATCTAGTTTGGGGAAAGACATTCCTCAGTTTTTCCTAAAAATTCCAAATTTAGGAAGAGGTTGAGAACAAAAAAGACTCTTTTTCTCTGCCCTCAAAATTACCATAATACTGCATAGCAAAAAAGGACTTATTCTAAATCAGTCTCCTCTTACCTTCTGCCTGTAAGAGCATGAGTGAACCTTATGTAATGGTGACAGCTTTATTCTGCTTTCCTGAAGGCACGTTTCCAATTTATGCCAAAATTTATATATTCTGCTTTCTTGAGGTATTGTACTGCAAGGATTTGGATGCAAGCAAGGAAAACAGCTCGGCAATTCAAAGAAACAGATGAGGACTTGGTACAGAGGAGAGATCTTGTGGCTTATCTTGTGTTGTGATAGGGAACATCAGAAGCCTTTTTTTCCCAATATATTAGTACATTGAAGGCTTAACTTAGAGAAGCTTGATTAGTCTAGAGGAAAGAATGCATTTCCAAGCAAACCTAGGACTTTAAAGAAGAAACTTAACATGTTAAAACAGAAGTCCTTTAAAGAAATCATTTCATCTGGGCTATGCTACAGCAGAAAAATGATTCTACTCATCTTGTCTATCCTCATGATTCTTTTCCTGTCATCCTGGATTTAGTGGAATAAACTGTTTCACCTCTCATGCCTTTGAGCTCATTCTAATTTAGTTGAACTTGATTTCTAAGATTTCAGCACATTCAGGCTGGAATTTTCTCTTATTGATTTTTTTTTTTTTTTTTTTGCCTCTTCCTAGCTTTTTCTAAAGCAATTTCTTCTAATTTCTGGAACTAAGAAAAATGAAAAAAAGATGATGTTCAGCTAAATGCTAGGTAGGCATAGATTCTATACAGGAAATTTATATCTGGGCAGCAAGACCATGTTATTTTTTTTTCTGTACTTATGCTTTACTAAGTGGACTGAAGTGGGAGAGAAAGCTTTTACCAGATCCTTCTGCAGGGGTTAATATCTTGCTTAAAAAAATATGCAGGCTGCTGGGGAACATTGTCCTTTAAAGTTTGCATGTATATTAAGTAATCTTAAAATCATGATGTACCAGTGCGCAACTGGTAATCAGCTTTTAGTAAGAGATTATAAACTCAGTTCAGAGTCATTCTTCCTTGAGTTTCTTTAGAAGACTGGATATAAGAGGAATTAAAATAATTAAGTCTTATATAGATCTCTTGTTCTTTTTAGTATTCCATTTTTCACTCTATCTTATTCCAATACAGTTTATACAAAGCACTGACAAAAATATTCCTACCCAAGTTATTGTTAACATCCATTACAATAATGTAGAGCACTTACTGCCTCTCCGTTTTCTGGAGATATTTTCATCAATAACTCTTTCAAGTTTAGTCTTAATATCTTTTGTGTGTTTTCATCTCTGCATTTGATTTATTGAGTGAATGGAAGGAAACATGACTCACCATTCTATCTTTTTGCACCTTGCTTACTTCAGTCAGTAGGGAGAGTAGAAATGTTTCTAAATTCCCTTCTTTATTCTTAAGGAGGTCATGGCGTTGTTCCACTCACAAAATGATTGCAAAGAATATTAAGTGACTGCCTTAAAAATTAAGAACATTAGAGTATGTCAAACAAATTCCTCTAAGAACCACCAAAAAGATTTTCTCTTAAAAGATTCTCTTCCTTGAATTTAACTTGCAATTAATTCCAAGAAAAAAAAAAAAAAAAAAAGAAGAAAAATCAATTCCAAGCAAGTAGCAAAAAGAGCAGCCTGGCACTTTTGAAGTGTTTTGAGAAGGAGAGTGGGATGTTTAGTACCAGCATTTGATTGTTGCTATTCTTTCCACAGTTTTAGTAACTAGTCAGAAACATTTTTCTTACTTTTGTTGTAAATTCTCTTCTAGTGATGTTTATGGCTTAGAACTATTTTCCAACTTTTCCTTATCTTCTCTGAAGGTTCCTACATCAGATGAATGCTTGTCATAATTGGTTGATTTATTTTTTGGGGGTGCGTGTGTTTTAGTTTCATCAGTCTACATGGTCCCATGGCTCGTGGCATGTAGCACGAGCACTACTGAATGACTCAACGTTTTAACTGTCAGTTACTATGAACTGCTCTATGAAACAGGCTTACTAGCTCATAAACTGAAAGCAATCCTATTTACTGCCATTTCTAGATTCATAGATTGCTTGCAGCTTGTTACTGTTCTAGCAACACTTACGGCCAGACACTATGGTACCATAGGTTTTTCTTGATCTTTCTTGGGTTGGGTTAGTCTTGTATGAATGCTTGTAGTGTTTCATCCGATATAATGGGATTAGACCTGAGGGTGGCTATATCAGAGCTCCTGATGGGTATCTGCACTATATTGTACATGGGCAGGTCCAATATATTTTGTTGACTTCTGGATTAGTAGATTTACAAGCATTAGTGTTGTTCCTGCTGTGGTGAATTCTGAAAAAAAAAATCCCCTACCTTGCTATAAAAATAAAATAATTATTGAGATTTGTTAATTTTATTCTTTTAGTTGTCTGTTTTACTTAGAGGTCTCTGTCAGCATTTTTATTCTGTTTGTGCTTTGCAGTTTGCTGAAGGTAGATGTATATTCTGAAAACAAACTTGAATCTATTAAAGTGGCTAACATACAGTGATGTCTCTGTTTTGTAAATTGAGTTCAGGCATAGGCTATCTATCTGTTTGGCAGCAGTGGAGGTGCCTTTTTGCTTGAATTTTACTGTTTAAGCTTTTAGAGTTGCTTTCGAAGGTGGAAGAGGGGTCAGGGTAGCATCAGATTCACACATTACTGTCTTTACTGAATTTATATGAATGACCTCCTTTGAAGATTGAAGAATGTGGCATGAGTATGCATAAAGCCTCTCAGACTTTGAGGAGTGTGATCTTTTGTCTTTTGTGCATGATCTTCTAGTTGGCTATTGATATGTTTTGCTATTCAGGGATGATGAATTTAGATGTATCTGATTAAAGCAAGAAATTAAAATTCAGTCTCTTCCACTCAGTGTCAGTGCACCTGTGCTAAAGACTCTCTAATGTTGCTAAAATTACTGTGAGGTTAACTTCGTAGTTTTGTTTTATTGTGTTTTGGCCATGTCACCTACCTCTGGAACTGGGCCAGCCTATACTGATTACTGCCTCTTTCTAATCTGTCTAGATTGCATCCCTCAGCAGGGAGTGTGGATGCTCATTCAGAAAAGCTTATCCAATAGGTGCCAGCATAATTAATATATATTTTCTGCTTTTTGCTAAGAATTGTAATACGTAAAGGAGAATCAGCTTACTCATGAAATTGCAGGCACCAAGGGGGACTTAATGTAAAAACAAGTGTATCCCATTATCTCTTTCTCATTTTGCATATCACAGCTAAAGCTACAAAACACTAAATGCTGCACTTACGGCCTAATCCAAACACTAAAGTCAGTGGTAGGTCTTCTGCTCCTCGGTACATTCAGAGCAATGAACACAAACAAGCAAACAGACTATAGTTCTTCATTTTCTTCTTACTGGAAATCAATGGTAGGTATATGAGTAGGAAGCAAAGTTAGGGCACAAAAAGCAAGTGCATATTTTCTTTACTTGATTATCCCCCTGTCTTTATTTCTGCTGAATATTTCCCCCACCCCCCAGTACAACTAAATCAAATCACCTAACATATAGCCTTTTGCAGTGGTAACGTTCTTCTGGATGAGTAACTGACATATAGAAGTGATTTTATTTATTTATTATAAATATTAATTAACTCTGGGTTTTTTGAGGGATGGCTTACAAATGTATTACTCTTTTAATCTCAGAGCATTTGACCATACTACTAATATTTTCTGCAAGTCCTTGGTGATATCTTTAAAGTCTCTGTTTAATCTATCCAACTTTGAATAAACAATTCATGTATAAAGCTATTACTAAAAGATGTAGAATGTACACAAACCCCACTTTCTCATCCAGTGCCATGACAATTTCGAATAATGGAACACCTGTGATATTTTATTTTTCAATCAAAAATGAAATATGTTACTCCCCAGGCAAGTCAAATTTTGAGAAGTGGAAGCGATTATTGAATTCTCTCTCAAATAGAAATCTGGATGGAAATGGAGAGCTCCTGTTGACTCAAATATGAAATGAACCAAAATTTTCCATTTAGCTGGGTGGAAAAACCCGTGAATGTGTAAATTCTGTTAACAGTAACAAGAGTAGTGTCATTTTAAAGCAATGTAAATAGCTGTTTTTGTGCTTTCTTCCTGATACTGTTGTAACTGAGGGGGAAAAAAATAAAAGAAATAGATATTTTTTCTTTGTGTGTGTGTGTGTAAAAATATGAAAGAGAGAATTGACAAAAGACTGGGGGGTGCGTAGTTATGTCTCTTCATTCTGACTTTTGTGGCTCCCACTGTCCTTGGTTGCCTTCTCCATTCAGCTAGGGAGCTCTCAGATGGAATTACCTCCTTGACTGTAGTACCTTACCAGCCAGCAGCTGCCCAGCCTGAGTCAGTTTTGCTTATATTGTGGGGGAAGGAATCTTTACATCAGGACTGTGAATCTGTGAGTCTAAAATTTACTTATTTATTTTCCTCCAATGAAAGCATGGGTAATTCTGGCTATTTTTCTTTTATTAAAAAAAAAAAAATGCAAAGTGAATATAGAATAAGTAGCAAAGATACCAGAAAATAAGGGGCATTTCTTTTAGTACTTTGTAAATTTCAGGGTTCTTAAGAAGTACTTGTTCAATTTTTTTTGGCTATAACCAAAACATGAACATCATGAAGCAGCCCTGATGTGCAGCTGGCAGCTTGCAAAACGTATACAATATGGGCAGTAAGATAAGGCTCAGGCTCATTAACTTAAGAAACTAATATTAGATGCCTGAAATTTAAGTAGAGAAGCACAGCAATCACTTTACTTGAACCTATGAAATATACACGAACTTATGCATATATGATATACAATTTATTTATGTGTATCTATATGCATATGTGTGGCTATGAAAATATATTAAGCACTGCACTTTTTAAGCTCTTGCATTGCCTGTATTGAAAATCAGCACTTGATGTTTTCCCTACTTGCATCTTTTTTTGCTTTTACGGTAAAATTAATTCTATTTGTCTTGAGGGATAAAGATAGGACTTTTTTCCTTGGTGTAGTTCCAATAGAAGATAACTTGATGCCTATAACAGCTTGTCAGTCTGAGAGCTGTTAAAATAAGGCTGAAAAAAAGAAAAGCTCCATTTACTGTGGAAACCCCTAGTGGGATGAAAACTATAGTTCATTTCTTTGGATAACAAAAGACACTTCCATGTCCTCCTCACTAGCAACTTTTTTTTTTTTTTTTTTTTTTACACAAAAGGCAGAATGAGGGGGCAAGCAATACCCTTAATTATAACCTCCTTTCCCTGAGAATTTTATCCTTCTTTGCTCGCTCTGGCTTAGCAGGACATCCTGCTCTATTTTACTTGAGTAATAAGAAATACGATTAGGGAGCATGAGTAAAGGGTTAATTTTTCCACTTTGCTGTGTGCAAAGTGCTTGAGGAAGGACAGCAATATGCAATGCAACTTTGACCTTCTCATTGTTCTATAATGTCATTGGCTGGTTACTCCTGTGCGCTTTCACAGCCTCAGCAACCTGTGCTGTGGCAAGGAGGGGTCATCTGTGACCATCCCAAACATGGAGTATCTTGAAGGATAAAAAAAATAATAAAAATTATGGGTTACTCTAGGCCTCAAAATTGAGCTCATGTTCTTGTACAAAGACAAAAAAAGGATGTCATGTTCTCCTGTTTACACAAGTTTGTGTTGGGAGGATGAACAATCTTTGGAGTTTACTGTTTTAGGAGTAAGCTGTGCTTTACAAAGATATAAGTGCTTTATACATGTGTGTGTATGTGTATTGTTATCACTGTTGAAGATGTGTATTTTGTCATCACCTTCAGTGTTATAAAATGAAGTTAACATCTTGAGCCTGCTGAAATAATTGTTATATTTCCTGGGGAAGAAAAAAAGAAAAAGAAAAAAAAATGTAGTCTGTTTTTTCTCTTTTAACAATCTTTATATCATTAAGTTCTTCAACGTTCTTGCTGCTACTGCTCCTTTTTTGTTCTCTTTTAATGTTGGTGTCATTGTCATGAAGGGGTAGGATAAAACATACCCTAAGATCAAGGTTAGTGGGTGGAGAATTTTGTTCTGACACCTCTCTTCTGAGGACTAAGGGATGATCAGGAAGGGTTTTTCTTAATCTTTCAAAAAGGGCATTACTCACCAGAGGATGGGTGAGTGGAAAGCCCCAAATGTGGCAGTGGAAATGCAGGGAGCCCTACAACTTCAATTTAATAATCTCAGTTTGTACAAATATAGCTTTGCCATCAAATATATATGCACAAGTTATGCATTATCTCTAATGACAGAATCTGAAAAAAATGTAATTGCTGTAAATTAATCTTTGTGGGGAGGGAGTGAGAAGAAAATGGCTGGTGGTTAAGGAAAACCTTAAATGAAGTGGGTAGGCTTCTCCTGGTCTGATACTGAAGGACTGCTGTTTATTTCTGAAATGTGAGTTTAAGAGTCATCTACCTGCTTTACATATAGTTTATTCTACAGTGCCACTTACAAGGATACTATCCTTAGCTGATTATCAGTCACTGAACAGGAATGTCTAGTGGTAAAGATATGAGATAAAACCCCAAGTTATGCAGTTACTGGCTGTTACAAATGCAAATGACATGCACCAAAAAGAAAGAAGTTGCATAGCACCTAGTGTACCAGCATAGATCTGTTACCTGTTCTTCGATGAATTAACAGTTATGAGCTACAGTCTTAGGAATAATAGTGCCCTTTTCCTTTACTGAGTTTACTTAGGTGGTTGATCACTATATGAGGCTCATTGTAAACACACTAGCATAGTATCAACTATAAGGGGGAAAAAAAAGCAATCAATTGGAAGACAACTTTCAGCTGGGAAAAATGTGAGTAGAGTAATAATGCAGGTTACATTGGTCATCTTGTCTCAGCTTTTCACTCTCAAAACCAAATTATTTTGTATTTGTATGGAGATATCACAAGGAAATACCAATGTATTTTTGGGTACATGTACTTGGTTGTAATTACTGGTTACGCTTTTGCATTTTATCTGTCATCTTTGTGGATTTCATAATAAGGCTTTCATTGTTTTGAAAGGTTTCAGGTATGGTTTTGGCTGGATAGTGCAAAAATGGTTGCATCTTCTAAGGAAGGTAATACCTAGCAAGCAATTAACTTTTATATGCCTTATCTTTTGAAGAGTCTGTGTTTCTAGTATTGTTCTCAGAGTGTTCCCTACCCATGTCTAAAAAGATATATTGGTACCAAGCTAGTTATTGCATCATATACAGAGTCCAAATATATGGGCATTTGAGCTAACTTTGAAGCAATGAGATGAAAAAAAATATGAGTCAGCTAAGCCATTTCCTTTGCCAATGTAAAATACTGCTGTTTGCTTGATTCAGATTTAAAGGTATGAAAAAAGAAATCTTCAGTCATTCTCTGAAAAATTTAGCCACAAATTATTGTTTTGGGGAAAAAAGATATTGATGATGTAGTTCCACAGAAATCTTTCTTATAGCAAGTGGCTAATGACATATTTTGTGATGTGAGTTTTGTTTTTTGATTTATTTGAAGCACTTAGTAGTATGATGCACTGGTATAATACATGCAAAATTTTGTCTAGTTAGGACTTCACCACAATGTTCTCCTAGGAATCAGTGATTCCATAAACATAATCTAAGAAATGCTTTACTGCTGACTCTTAAGACCCAAAAAACAACAGCTATGGAGAAAGACTCAGAGCATAGGTCTTCTCTCCAGTAGTTCTTACTATCTCAATTTGTGAGTTTTATTATTATAAGTTTGTAAGAGTGAAGGTATTTCCTATCAAGTCAAAGGTGTTGTAGAATTATGGTTAATGCTGTGTATTTTTGTGATAATAGTAATTTAAAATGAACGTATTTCTCTAAGCTCACTGTCAGTGAGCTTGGCACTTTACTTGGGAGAAAGATTGAAGATATGATTCTCTCTGTATGAAGACCTTAAGGTAATACCCATTAAGAGTTCAGTCTAAATTCAGTTCAGAATAAAAGGTGTGTATTTGTACTTGAAAAAGCAGTAGTGAATGTAATATGTGAACTAGAGTTATGGTAGGTGACTGTGTTTTCCTGTTTCATGCAAAATTAGGCAACATGTCATGAGGAGGAGTGACAGAAATCTGACCATATATGAAATTTTCCGGTGAAGAAACCTATTTGGAAAGTTCTGTCACGTTTCCAACAAAGTTGGTTATTTGTAGTACCGAAAAAGAAAACTAGGACTTTTGGTAGCTGCTGTACAGTGACCTCTGTCTTGTAGAATTATGATATTCCACAATATCATCCAGCAAAGCTGTGCAACGGTCCTAAAAAGTTTTGACAGTTTTGGAAGATAGACTCATTGAGGTACTCTGTCAAATGCAGCCTAGAAGGCATCTTTCTCTCACAGGATAATTTGCCTTGCATGCAATTTATCTCAGCCACTCTAGCTCAGTGAGTTAAAGATTAGACTGAAATTCCTGTGAATTTGTATGTGGTGTACCATGTCTGTGTAGGGTCCACATTTTTTATTTGAGAAAGGTTGAATTATGTGTCCTCAGGGGAAAAAAAAAAGAAAAAGTCTTTGAAATATTTAACCTTGATTTTATGCACTTATTACCAATTTGATTTGTGGTGTTGTACTTTTGAATGTCAAAATTAATTAGTCACATATTATACAAGTTCTCCTAATATCTATAGATACCAGACTTTGAAATATGAGCTTCAAACAACTTGCAATAATTTGGTTATTAACGTCAGCCAATTGTTAAGGTACACCAATGATGCGTGCTTTTATGCTGAAATTTTAAAACAATTTATGCATGAACAATTTCCTTTATCAGAAGTGTATCTACAAATGTGTTTGTGCAAGAAGAAACCTGCAATTTGTGTCTATGGCATGTGAAAGATTTTTTTTTTAGTGTCTGCCTTACCAATTAGCAGTAATAGTTTTTTGTATAAAAAATTGGAGGAGTGTTAAGATAAAATGAGAAAAAGGAAGGAAAATTTAGCCTTGAATAATGCAATATATGTAGAAAATGTGGTGAAAATTATGCATTATGGGCAGAGTCGGCTAATCCCAGAAACATTCAGGTATTAACGTTCATTCATTCAATTGTTGCTTGTTTTCTGGAGAAGCACATACCAGAAACCACTGCAAGTTCCCTTAAGTTACTTTGAACAGCCTCCAAGCAAGCACACAATCCAGGTGCTGTGGCACATGTTCCAGATGATAAAGTACAGATTTTAATACAAAGTAAATATCACTGTGGTTGGGGCATCATATATCCCTATATGATTTTCTGTTTCTGTCATCTGATTGTGGTTTCTGTAGGAATCTGATGTGTCAGAGTTGCAGACAGTGTTATTGCAATCATAGATACAAAGGTTTATAAATGTAATTTTAATATATTTTTTGTACATTCTGTTGGTGTGTAGTCTGTAACTATGTTTTGGTTCTGTTCTGACTTGTGCCTGCAAAATGTGTGAAAAGTTTTAGCCAGTAATTGCTAAAGTTCACAATCGCAATATTTTTATTCTTGGTGAGGAAGAGGAGGGAAAAACGAAGGATTTTTTATCTCTCTCAGATCTATTGGCCTATTCTCCAAATGGCAGGTTCCTGACTGATCAACTATACCACCTGCTACTAAAGCTCAGTAATATTAGTCTGTGCAATGGTTTCATTCTCATCTCACACCTCAGAGATCTTGAGCTCAACCCCAGGCATCCCCTGTGTGTTTAAATCAGCTTAACGGCTCATACAGTGTGCTGATTTCCTTGTAGGCCTCTGTTTTCTCAAAAAGTGATCACCTTTTGCCAATGCCCTCAGGATTAAACAGGGCAGTCCGGTTTTCCTTTTCTGCATTGGCTATACCTTTGTAGTCAATAAAAGACTAACTAGAAAAGAATCAGCTGATGAGAGAATCAATCTTCTGGAAGCCTCCCCACAGTTTTCTCATCATTTTTGTGCCGTCTGTCATCTCAGATTGTAAAATGGAAACCAAAACTCAGTATGTGGGAAGACTTTTAGTGCTCCTTGTTAACAAAAACAGTAAGACCGGGGGTTTTGATCTTATGAGTGTATAGGTAAACAGTAAGCTGTAAGTGTGCACTCTTGAAGTAGCTTTTCCGTGTTTCTAATGGAGGGCTGCAAAAAATTATCAAAGAAGTATCACAAAGGTCTCATAACATACTGTAGTGTAGATATCCATTCTGAGTAGGTCAGGTTAAATCTGAAGTTCTTCTATATAACAATACAGGGGTATCTTACAGAACAGCTGTACCATTTACCATGGTATAAAAGCCATATAAATAGAAAAGGACTGTAAAGTATAAGCGAAGTTGTTTTTTTTTTTTTCCTTTCCTTTAGGTACTTGCTAGGTTAAAACAGTAGTTTGTCTAGATAACTAGTATTACACAACGAATTTTAAGTTTTTTGAATAATAGCCCACTTCAAGATGGTTTATAATGACAGATGGACCAACTTAAAAAAGAACTGAAGGTTCACCATAATCATCATTCTTTACAGTTTCACTTTTTTCATTCAAATGTATTGCAGCAATTTACAAATATTAATTCAGTGTTATAATCACCCACCCACAAAGCAGGTCAGTATCCTAGTTTTACAGAAGTTCAGAGCAGGGTACCAAAAGGTTAAGAGCTGTGAGGAATTAAGGGGTCTGTTGGTATGCACCATAAGGCTCATGCTGGGGACTTTATTTTTTCCACATCATACTTTGAACTTCATTTGAAATCTGATTTCCTTCCCTGGACTCAAAATCCAGGAAAAAAGTAACACAGAATGTGCAGTGGGGTTATGTTAGTAACTGGTTGACACTCATATGGAGGCACTGAGAGACAAAAGCGTTCAACTGGCATCACATAATGTCATAAAGTAG
This sequence comes from Pedionomus torquatus, assembly GCA_013398155.1. Classification (NCBI taxonomy): domain Eukaryota; kingdom Metazoa; phylum Chordata; class Aves; order Charadriiformes; family Pedionomidae; genus Pedionomus; species Pedionomus torquatus. Next base: position 371,681 of record VZRU01009415.1, on the reverse strand, counting down.
CACAGATGGTTCCATCACCATCTTCAGCAAAAACTGTCCTTTTTCTCTGCCTACAGGTGCTCTGGGCATTGGCATAATGTTCCCTATAGAAGGGAAGGTCTCAAGCTTCTCACATTCTGAAAAAAAAGGCAAACATCATTTTCTTATGGTAAAGGCCTATGCCAGACCTTGGCCACTGTCTTTTATTTGGCTGGCAATTGGACAGCGTACCTAATGTTGATGAAAAGGTTTAAAAGTTAAACCTGTGGTTCCTTGTTTCTCTGGCAGTGCAAAAAATGAAGTAGAGGCCTCTGTCTAATAAAGATGGCAAATTGCAGGAATGGGTACTCTACTCCCTTCTTGTAGCTTTTGGTTAGCTAGATCACAGCTAGTAGTTAGGGAACTACTAAGAACCAGGAGTATTAAATACAGTTTTTCACCAGCTATAAATGTTGCCATGCGAAGTTGAAGAAATGGAACTTTGTATTGTAATAGTTTGTGGCTTCTAGGGGAGTCTTGAACCAACACCTGAGAAATGTAAAAACATGGTAATGAGGAACCTCTGTTCCTCCTTTATCAGAGATTTGGGCTATGAAATATTTAGCAGGAATTGGCTAAGTTAAAAGCCCAGAAGACATCACTCCAGATAAGATGAGCCTCCTCATTAAGAATGTCTGAAAGCTTTCAAACAAACTTCCATTTATCTCAAACTTCTCATTTATCTCATTTATCATTTATCATTTATTTCTTTCTACAGAAATATTGATGGGTTGGATCTCAGTGATGTATTCCAGAAATATATAGGTATCCCTTTTGCTTGGGCCACAGTGCCACTGAGATGACCATGCCACCACGATGGCTTTTCATAGCGGTCATGGATTGCTTAATTTCTTGGCCCTTCTAGATGGTCACTGATCACACAGAGTTGCTTTTATTTCTCTTTCATAGAACTTTGCTAGAAAATCTGTTCTAGAGGGCATATCTGCTGAAGGACACCCATTTTTAAGCAATCATTTTAGGTCTTTTTTAGGGGGGTAAAAGTATTTTAACCACCAATTTGCTTACTGCTGAGATTTACTTTTAAAGACAGGAGAAACAAGAATTGTAACAATTGCACAGGTTTCACAGGCAAGCCAACAACACAGTTTGGGCTGCTGGGAATGTGGATGTGCTCTTCTAATCCAGCTGTTGGATTAATGACACCTACTCTAATAACGTCCACTATGGAACCCCAGGACACTTGGCAGATATGTAAAATACAGGTTTTGATTAGAAAAATCCTTTGTCTTTTAAATCTTAAAGTATGCTGTCATTCAGCATTAGCAGAAATTTGCTTTGCAGTCATCTCAACTTGCCATCTGCCAGGTGGCTGCTCTCTTTTCTTACCCCACTGAATCAAAGTTTCTCAAAGGATTGTTACAGATTTAACTGCTGGTCAAAGAATCTTTCTCTTTGGGGCCACTTCAAGTTCATGAACTACAATTACACCCTGGAACACTGCCTAGATCATCTCATTTTGAAGACAATCTGTTTAGCTTATATTTACACAATTTTTATGCACACTATGCTGGGAAGTTTTTTGCTGAATTAGTCTTGAAATTTCATCTATGTCCTGAATCTGCAACTGAGTAGATCCGTGCTCTGGGAGAAAATACATGCTAAACATACAGCCTGCAAAGTTGTTTAGCTTGTTCTGTTAACTGCTTCTAAACACAGCCAAATATTCTGTTTTGAAGACACACTTCAAAACATATTGAAAGAGGTAATACTGCTTATTTCATTTTGTAACCTAGTAACTGGTATACTACCCTAAACATCAAATCTTACTTTAGTGCTGTGCAAGTAGCATGTTCTTGGATCAAGCAGGAAAATCAGAATCTGTAAAGGAGTGTCACAGAATAACTCACCAACATTTTTACTGGAAATATTTTCATCCAGAAATATGTACTGATATTTTTCTTAATGGTTTAGTGAGCAGATCTTTAAGATTGTAACGTTTAGATTAACAGTGCATTGGATGGGTCTCCTAATATTGCAAATATGATTTGGCAATCTGCAATTAGTTTCCTTTTGCAATCTTTTTTAACCTTATAGATATTGTATGTTTAAATCAAGTCAGACAGAAGTTGGAACAGCCTCTGTTTCCTTTTGAGCAGATGAGGACCCAGCAAGATGTATTGTGTTTGTCTTTTGGCCATTATTCTACAATGTTCTCTAGGATAGATAATTGTGGTAAAGCAGACTGAAAACAAAATATTTCATTTATTAAAATAGAAAAATTGGGCTCTCTCTATGGTAGACAAAAAGTGTAGATTTTCTGTGGAGTTGCAGTTACAATTATTGGCCTAGAGTACTACAAGAAATGTTGTCTTCACAATTTTGTTTCCAGTCTGTTGAATTTTTTACTTTCTTCCTTACAAAGAAACCCAAACTGCAAAAAGTAACAATGGGAGGTGCAAACTCTCAGGTACATGACCTGTTGTCAGTCCAGCTCACCCTTTTCAGAGGAATACCAAAATTTAGAAATAAAAAGTGGAATGGGATCATCATCTATTCGCCACGTTTTTGGCTGTATGTTTGACAATGGTTATAATACATGTCTCTGCCTTCTGCGTAAAGGTCTTGACAATATTTAATGTAAGAATTTCTTGTCACAGCTTTTACCTTCTTAAATTGGTTAGTCTTGTACAACTTGATAAATTTAGCTTTCTCTCTGTTGTGCTACAAGAAATGGATTTATTCGGTGCAGAATTTAAGATGAAAAGTAATCTCAAATCAAAACCCTTTCTAGATTTGCTTTTGGTTGTCCCAAGGTAATTTTCCTACTGCAAATGCATTTCTTGGGTAGTTTACTCAGAACATGCTCTCTTCTTATTGCTAATCCATCCTTGTGTGCCATGGCATCAGAATCCCCCACAATTCACCCCTTGGAATGCTCAGAAGCTAACATCCAATTAAAGCCAGAAAAAGTCTTCTATCTCCTGAGTGCAGATATCGTAGAGGACCTAATTTAAAACAGGCTAGAGTATAGGTTTATATTGTGAGGCATCTTTTCTGCATGCAAAGCAGTCTTGATAAAATGAGATACCTACATAAGCACACAAAATCTCTAGGTATAGCTCAATTAATTGAAGCTAGAATTGTTCTTTGGCTCCCCATGAGTTACATATCATGGCTTTCAGTAGCAGGAATTTGCTATGATGGCTATCATACCATAGTCTCATGAGGGAATAGTTGTCCAGGTGTGTTCATTGCAGTCTGGTGTCCATTGGCACAAAGGCACAGGATTAGGAGTGCAAAAAACAAGTCATTCCTACACTAGAGAGAAAAAAAATGAATAATGTGAAGAAACAACTGAATGGAAAAGGATTAGCATTTACTCTGTGTAACAGTCAGTCCAGATTGCAGAAATAATGGTGTACCTGTCAATCACTGGCTTAGCTAAAACGTTGCATGCATCAACATCTGCCAGCATTGTCATGTGGAACCTTTCAGAACATTATGTAAAGAATAGAAATCAGTGCTAAAAGTGTCTTTATTTTTCTCTTGTTTGAATATTTCTCACATATAGTAAATATAAAAAGATAAACTGAACTAATAGAATGCAGAAAGAATGGGGGAACAGAATATAAAAGACAGGCTAGAGAATACAGACTTTCCACAGCAGAAAATGAATGATGGATTATGAATTTGTTTGAACTATGTTATGTAGAGTTGAAACATACTGAACTGCTTCTGTGTGTAAGGTAGGTATAGTTTAAGTTAATGTCAGGATTGCATCACTACAGCCGTTGGGAACAGAAGGATGTGGGTGTTTTGCAGGCACCTAAGTGCAGGAGATGATCTGCAAACACTCTCCTTCAGCAAATAGGTAAACTGACTCATTAACAGGATGAACTCTTGTGTGCTGAAGTGTATGGCACTCCTCAGAGCACCTTCATCTACTCTCTACTAAATAACTAGACATTGGATGTTGTCACATGAGATGAAGTAGCTATCAAGAAAAACTGTTCTTGGTCAGAAATTGCATTTAAAATTTGTCAGGAAATGGCATTTTGCTGAACTCAAATAGGTTTGTGACAAGGGATCAGTTTTAATGTCTCTTTCTTGGTTTTGTGGGGAGAAAGTGTCGTCTTTTATCAAGAAAAATTTCAGTTTGGATTAAAAATTTCATATTGTTAAAAAGACAAATTATCTATAGCAAAACCTCAAAACCAAACTAGATGTTTCAGATTGTTAAAATAAGGAACAATTCAAGTAGCTAAAACTGATTTGTTTTGTTGCTTTTCATTAAAAAAGTGGGGTTTATATTTCTGACTTGGGAATCAGAAACAGTCTCATGTGGAAAAAAAAATATTGAAAGTTTTATCGGGGTAAGAAAACAGCTTTCTATCAACTTCCTTCTATTATAATGTTCCATTTGGAGGATGGGTTTCTTTCTGGTTTTATGTCACCATTTCCACTGAGAAGTGTTGAGACAGACTGTTACTTCCCCTTTCCTTTCAGGTTTAATACCAAGTATTAATTAAAATATGGTTAACCTTTCAAACAAACTCACGTATCAGGTTTCAGAGGTAGGAAAAGCAAATTTTGTTTTCTAGTTGGTTCTGAAGAGCATTTTTGTCAACAAATGATGTGCTCATTTGATATGTGCTGATGCCTAAGGAACTACAAAACAGAAAACACTAACAATGGAAGCTATTTTTTAAAATGAAATAGAAAAAAGTCTTCATCACCACATTCAGAGTTTTGTCTTTTCAAACCATCCGTGCTCCTCTGCATCTGTGCACTAGAATAAGAATAGTTTTTCTGGTTTATGTTCCTTTCCTTTTGATTCCTCTATTTTTTTTTCTGATCTAAATATAAGTAAGGGGATGCTGGTGAGCTATCCCCATTACTTTTAGATTTCTTTTTTTGATTTTTTTCTCTAAATCCCTTTGGCTTGGCCTGAATTCCCTTTTTTGCCAGCTCTACCTTCTCTTGTTTCCCTCCAGCCTCCACATACCAGTTTCGCTCTTTGAAACTGTCCTTATATCTACACACTTTATTTTTTCTTGCCTCCTTCCCCCTTATTGCTGTGGGTGCTTCTTTGCATAAGATGTAAAGAGACAGCTTCACAAAACAACTGTCCATCAGTGATGCAGCAGCTTCCGCTCATTTTGAGAGGGACTATTAAAGAGCACAGAAGAGTATGAAAAAGGTTCTGGATTAAGTACCCTAAAATGGCTGGCAGGAAAAAAAAAAAAAAGATGGTCAAACAAGGTCAGGAGAATGAAGAAAAAGAAAATATTTGGGAGGAGAAGAGCAGAAATCCAGAGTGACCATAGAAAGAGAAAACAGGTGGTGATGATAAGATGAGAAGAGGAAAAGGGCGACAGTCTTGATGAATCCAATTTGGTGAAACCTTCCAGTAGAAAGGAAGGTACAAAAGATAGGGGCTGTAGATCCCATGACATGATTTTGTTTTCTCCCTTCTTCTGTTTCCCCAGGTTAGCAGTAACTCAGAGCCAAGGAAAGGAAGCATATGCAGGAGATTCACTTGGGTTTGGTGCATTGTTTTTGCTGGCTTTTTTCCCCTTCTCTTTTATTAATTTATTTTTCTTTTTTTTTTTTCCTCTTTCATTATACTTCCTCTGTGCTAGTGGAGATCCATTCTGCAAGGTCATTTGACTGTGTTCTCAGAACTGCTAAATGGTGCATTGATCTCATAATTATTCAGTGACTGTAGTTACTTCTGAGGTTTTGTTGCTTTGTATCAATTTATTTAGAATGTTATGAAGTACATGATGAAAATATTGGGGACTGTGGTGAAGCACTGAAATAACAGGAAAGGTAGCAGTACTGTAGAGGTGTTTTTATGGTTGTTTTCTTCAGCCATGGTTTTTCTGTCTTTTCCTTCAAAACTAGATACAGAACATTTTTAGAGACAGAAGAGATGTGCACTAGTCTTCCACTGAAAGTCAAAGGGAGCCCTTGAAGTTTTTCCTTAACATACTCTGTATTTGTTTTGTGATAGAAATTAAGATTTATTTATGTAGTGGAGTAGACCTTCTTTGTTGCATTAAGATCTAAAACTTACTTGATCATAAAACATTTCAGAGCTTTTGGGCAATACTAAAAAATATAGTAGGGCGTGTATCTGGTTTTTTGGGCATACTTCACATTATTATTTTGCATTATTTATACTATAGTTTTACTACAGACTCTCTGTGAAGACACTGAAATCTCACTGCACCAGGTTCTGCACAAATACTCAAGAAAAGACAATCTTTGTCACGGAGAATTTATTATCGAAATAGATGAGGTAAACAAGAGAAGGAAATGAGTACACATAAGAATAGACTGTTTTGTTTTTTTCTAACATCAGTCAGCAAGTCAGTGGTAGAGGAAGAAACACGTGGTCTGTGTCTCCTTTAATCTGTCTAATGTCCAGTCCCTAGGCCACATCTATTCTTCCCATGAAGTAACAATATATTTTTCCAACTGCCAGTTGTTTTTCCATCTGTGAAGCCTCGTGATTTTTACACTTGATCCATAACAATCTCCTCTTTGTGTCTGAAAAAGGGGTTATTGTATTCCCAGTTTCTTCAAGCTATTTTAGAGTCCACTGCTCACATCATGCACTTCTGCTGTTGCTCCTCATAGCCTTCCTGCCACCTTACATGTAGACAGGGCTTGTGGCTTTGCTGTTCTCGTGGCTTCTGCCACCTGCAGCACCAATATTGGTTTCAGAGTTGTCTTGGCAGAAGAAGCAAAACCTTCTTATCCTAGAATTGAATATTGAATCTGTGAACTGAGAATCACCATGATGTGTTTATTCCACTGGCCGTGGAGTAGAAGAAAAGAAACATGTAAAAGTTTGTTTCAATAATATGTGGTTTTTTGTTTGTTTGTTTGTTGTGTTTTTTTTTTGGGGGGGGGTTGTTTGTTTGTTTGTGGGTTTTTTTTTGTTGATGTTGTTAGTAGCAGGAGTAGTCTTATAAGAGAAGCAAAATGCATATATCAGAAATTGGGGAAATGAAGATTTATTTTTTTAAACTAGCAAAAATGGCCAACAAAGCCAGAAAATAAATATTCCCTGCCCTGAAAAAAAGAAATAAACAGTTGTGCAGCAGACTTTGCATAATAAGATTTTAAAGAATTATGTACTAATTCACATCAAAATTTTCAAGAACTGGTTCTTGTTATTTCTTAGGAGTGCATTTACATGGCACAACTGGAAATAGAAACATATTGCTCAGTCTGAGTGGAAATATCATTCTAGCGTTATGACTTGGCAGATGTCTGTGTGCTGCATATACACAAAGTGTTTGAGCACATAATGTGATATTTTGTGTGTTTGCTACTGCCCAGTGGTCCCTTGTGGACAGATTGTCAGATCTATTTATGTATTTCATTAGGTATTGCCCTGTTAGCCTAGTGCTAGCTTGGAAAGAGGGTATACCCCTATGCTGTTGTTATAGAAGGGATGTTTCTACCATGTAAGGAAAAAGATGCCCTGTGCTTTTGGAAATGAAGGTTGTGAGCCCTGTTCTCCAAGTCACAAGCACATAACTAGCTGCTGACCACATATGTATGCATTCAGTCACCAGCTTGTATGCACTGGAAAGCTTTTTCTCCGAAAGAATTTCTTTGTTCTGTTTTTATGTCTATAAAATTACTAATGTTCCCAGAAACTCATAAGCATACACAAACCTGAACCACTTCACCTACTCTCAGAGATATGACAAGCTTATTTTCAAGTGTACAGTTCTCCTACAGCTGCTGTACAAAAGATCATATTTATAAAGCCGATCTCTTATCTGAAGGAGTAGCTTCATTATTCTACTTCATTGCCTGATAGCCCCGACTCCGAGAGCTGTGTGAATGGTAACCACAAAGCTGTTCCATTATTTAGCTCTAAGCTGCTCTCCATGACTCTCTCTGGGTGGATTTCATCATTTTTCTTCCACATAGGATTTTTTAGTTTGTTCATATTTGAAGAGAAAAATAAAGAGGTATAAAGAATAAAAAACTTGGTAAGGCCAATTTTACCAGTCTTGGAGCCCCTGCAAAGCCATTCATTTGGTGCCCTTGATTATGGTAAAGGTGAAAGTTACCACTTTTATTCTTTTTTCCTTAAAGGTGCTTTGTTTTGAGTGAGTGCAATGATAAAAGTCAACACTGGCTTTCAGGTTTGAGCTGTATGGGCTGAAATTTTGACCATTTAATTTTACGTGAAAATATTTGAAGTTCTTGCTTTTCATGGTTGTTCATACTAAAACATTTACAGGATATTTACAAGTGATTATTACTTTTTCAAACATGTTAATAGTATACACTTTTGTGTGGCTTGTAGGGAAATGACAGTTTAAATCTGGCTGTTTCCCTCTGAGTTAAAAATATTAATCGAATTTAAGGCAAAAGTTAACTCATAATGTGAATCCGATTGTGAGCAGATACATATTTTATTACATTAAGTGCCTTCTTGTTTTTATCTGATCTATACAATTGCTGCTATTTGGCATTTACAAATTAAAGCATTTTAAATATTGTCTCCTATCATTCTGACGTTTGTGAAAGGAAGCTTCTCATATTTGTACTTTGAGTTTTTTATGCAAAAAATCAGAAATAATGGTATTCTGCTTCAAGCTGTTGAATAACCTTCACGAAATTGCTTGCATAATTTGATTTATGATACATATTAGTTATGGATTCAAATATCTATTTATTGGGGAAAGAAAGGGTTGATAACCTTCCCTATTAGCAATTCATGATAGGTGGTGGTATGTCTTTCTCACCAGCACTGCCTGGGGCAGGGTGGGGACTGTCATCCACTGTGGTGCTGGTTGCAAGGCTCCCTCTTTGCTGGTTTACACTGTGACTGCTTCCACGTTTAGTGGTGCAGTCCTTTCCATGTGCAAGTGACTAGGCTCAGAACCCTAGCAAACGTGAAAATCTTCATTAGAAGGTTATTGTCCAATAACTGCTAAACACTTCGTACTTGAGCTGTAATTTGGTACTATTTTTCCTACAATCCTAATGCAGAGGGTTAAAGATATCGCTATAACTCTTCAGCCCATGGCACCACCACTTCCTCGATATGGCAACCAGGTTTGTGGAGGGCACTAGCAGTCTAGTTTTTATCTTTAGCGACAAAAATTATTGTCTAACCGGCAGAAGTTCAACAGCCTTCCTGATGCTGTAGCCCAGTGGGCAGGCAGTAAGTGTCACGAGGCAAAGCTCCTTCATCTGCTGGCTCAAATCTCACAGGAGCTACTGAGATGATGAAAAAGAAAAAGACGGTTTTCACCCATGATGAGACTGACTACTGTGGAGAAAAGTAGTGGAGATTTTTACTGTGTTACGGGCATCCATTAAATAAGAAGATGGCAGGTAGAGTAATAAGGAGCTGGGTGGCATAACTACAATGGAGATTTTCCAGACCAGAGTATCATAGGCTTGACTCAGGGAATTGTAAACACTGTCCTGTCATGACAATTCATTTACATTTGTCAGCCTCTAGGCATTATTGAAATGGTAATATGAAAGAATGATATCGGTTGAGGACTGTTTTTTCCATATAGTTTCTGCTGAAAACATCTGCCTTTGGTTCCCCCCTTCATCTGTGAGGTTTAAATTACAGTCTTGTCAGTGAATAATTATTTTGTGTGTTGTGAATCTCTTGGGATATCAACAGATTTCCTTTGCGTGTGTGCTAAGTGAACTGAGTTGAGGTGAAAAATGCCTCTCTAAAAGTTGTTTTACGGTGTTTGGAAAATGCTACTGAGACTTCAGAAGGCTTTGTTAATATGGTAGCAAAGATTCATAGGCTATTTTTAAGCAAGTTGCAGTAATTTTTTTCCCTGTAACTGGACTGGGCATGTGCTTAAAATTAAGTACTTCTGTATTCACAGGAATGTGACTGGAGTCACAGAGTGACTGGACAGGAGGGACAATTTAATCTATTTTAACTGACTACCTAACCAGCTGAGAAATTATGCTTCCTAGAGAACATAATTTAAAAAATATCTTCTGTATTTGAAAATAATTTAATTTATATCTCAAAATATTTTTCTGGAAGCCTAGACATACACAAAAGATTCTCTTAACCTCTCCAGTCTTCATCCTCTGTAACTCAGGGTGGTTGTTGGTTTTTTGGTTGTTTTTTTTTTTTTTTTTTTTTTTTTTTTTTTTTTTTTTTTTTTTTTTTTNGTGTGTCCTGTTTCTTTGTGGGTTTTTTTTTTTTTTGTTTTTTTTTTTTTTATTTTTAATGCTGACATTGGTTAAATGGCAACGTGTCCACAACTTGCTATAGATGGAGAAGGCAATTGAATGAACTGGAATCTCTTCTGTTATTAGAACTATAAAATCAAAAGGATTTTATCTACCTTGTATCCAGGCTTCAGTATCATGAGGAATGGCTGAAAACCTGTGTCTTTCCCCAGTGTCTGAAAGTGTAAAGGCTGGTGCAATGTTATTTTTAAGCTTCAAATTGGCTATAGGGCTGACAACTAAGCACCACGTAGCTGCTTGCTCACTCCCTCCTGGTGGGACAGGGGAGAGAATCAGAACAGTAAAAGTAAGAAAACTCATGGGTTGACATAAAGACACTCTAAAAGGTAGAACAAAAGTCATTCACACAAGCAAAGCAAAACTAGGGATACATTCACTGCTTCCCATCGGCAGGCAGGTGTTCAGCCATCCCTGGGAAAACAGGGCTCTATCACATGCAATGGTTACTAGGGAAGACAAATACCATCACTCTAAACATCCTCCTCTTCCTTCTTCTTCCCCCAGCCTTGTATACTATGAGTGACGACATACATACAAGGAATATCCCTATAGTCAGTTGGGGTCAGCTGTCCTGGCTGTGTCCCCTCCCAGTGTCTTGTGCACCCCCAGCCCACTAGCTGGTGGGGTGATGTGAGGAGCAGAAAAGACCCTGAATCTGTATGAATACTGCTTAGCAATACCTAAAACATTCCTGGGTTTTCAACACTGTTTCCAGCACAAATCCAAAACATAGCCCCATCCTAGCTACTGTGAAGAAAGTTAACTCTACCACAGCCAAAATCAGCAGGAAGGCGTCTATTAAGGAAACTCATAATAGCTTGAGATTTTTTGGAAGGAATTAATTTCTCTGAGTTAGTGGAGTACTCCTAAGCTATCATGGCTTTTTATGCTGAAAGGTGCTCAATGTCTGCCAAAAAAGCAGTCGTGGACCTTGTTAAAACCAGTGAGTGTGCCAAGCGCTCTTTCAGACTCATCAGAAGAGTTTAGTGCTCCTGGGAGACTCTCCAGGAAGCAGGGCTTAGTGACAAGCTGTGTTTGGGCTTTTGGATTATTGCAAAAGTTTAATAAAAACTTTTAATGCTCACTTTAAAACGCTTTTGGTCTGGGAATGTAACATTTGGCAAGTGTGTTATAATTGTCACAAAGGATGTGATCCAGCACATGGTAAAGTCAAGGGGGCAATTTTATTGACTTCAATAGGTGTTGGATGAAGCCCAGATTTATGAGTTAACATTGATCTGTGTTTCAGTGAATAAAAGTTAAAACTTTGTAGCTGCTTTAAAAAAAAAAAAATCTAGGAAGGGCTTGTTTATTTTTCGAATAATATTTGGAGTTGTTTCTATTATCTTTATGATAAAGTGGCCTCAGATTGTCTGTACAACAATATTTGATGGTAGCTTGGAAAATTAATTTTACTGCAAACTAAGCAGAGCTATATTATGAAAGAATTGTTTAAAAGCTCAGGGGAAGTTAAAATGTCAGGATGCGTGTAAAAATTCACTAAAAAAATGCTGGCCTCATTATTATTTTTTAAAATTATCAAAATCTATGAATTTAAACAGTAAATCCATAGAATAAAACTGGTAAAATTGTTTTTCAGTAACCATACACACATTATATTACTATCTGACGCTGATGTCTAAGCAAAATAAATATTGTATGCAGTTACTTTTTTTCCTGCTGTTAGACCTCTTTATTCTTATACTCAAGATAGCTCCGATCATCACTTACTACTCTGGAACTAGAACTCCTCACAGAGTAGCTCAACTCTCCAGGAAGCAGGGCTTAGTGACAAGCTGTGTCACTAAGTGACACAAGTGTGTCATCAGGCTGAATCTCTTTTGCTGTCCTGAGAGATTTTAAGGACTAAATGCAAAATCTCCAGTAGCTAGACATTTCTCATGGGTATCTTCTGAACTTACTAAAATGATAAGAAAATCTATCCAGTACTGACTTCTTCTAGAAAGCACTGTGATTGTCCTGTTAGACTGCTTTCTTCAGTTAGAGTACATAAGAGCTGGAAAATAGGTTTCTTTCCAAATATGTGTCCTCATCTCTTTCCTGTGATGTATTTCTATAAACATAGTGTTTTACTGTACCTTCTGCAATAGTTGCATTTGTTTTGCAACAAGGAGGGTTGCAATGAGTGTCTCTGCTCTAGCTTCCATTTCCATCAAGAAGTTCTCTTCCAGAACCGAGGAATCATAAGAAATCCCCAGATCAAAATAATACTACTTCATTAGAGTTTGTCACTTGAAGAGAGGCACTTTAATTTTCTGATTACTTGTTATATGTTCTAGTGAGTGATCTGAATCGTACTTTAAAATTAAATTTTTATTGGGTGGCAATGAATTATTTATTTATTTTAAAATGTAGTCATCTGCAATCAAGGTTTTTTCTTCCAGTTTCTATATTTGGAATTTGCTGATAGTTACTGGAAGCTGTTTGGGGATTGGAATACTCAGCACTATTGTATTGTGATCAATAATTAAATTTAGTGCTGACACGCATCTAGTTTATGCAGCAGCCTCTGACGATCCATCTTGCAAAATTAATCCTTTCCAATTTATTTAATAGGCGACTTGAACAATAAAATAATTCAGATGAATACCAATGCAGGATTATTTCTAGTCAATATTACTTTATTATAAATTGGGTCCACATACTCATTAGTAAATTAACTGTCAAACCTGAAAACAGCTTT
>VZRU01009415.1:306952-358715 GCA_013398155.1 Pedionomus torquatus | reverse complement strand
TTTTTTTTTTTTTTTTTTTTTGTTTAAAGGTAATTATTGGTACTGAAGACAAGAAGGCACTTAACCTTGCTGTGCAGTTGTCCTTACCACAGTGTTTTTATTCTAGGCTATAACCACCCATCAAAGCTGCAGAGGGAAAATAATTAGAGATATTAAATGGATGGAATATTAACTATTAGAAAGCTGTGTTCATCCAAAACTGTTAGGGTCTTTTGGATTCTTTGCCAATAAACTGTGTGTTTCTTTGGGATTTGATTGTTTGTTTTCTTTTTCCCAAGCATTAAGAAACAGGGCTAAATCTATGAAAAACTCAACTTAAAAAATACTGAAAATTCTAGGGGGAAAAAAAAAGAAATCAAAATGACTAGTTTAAGTGAAAAGAAATGTGTGTATTTTAAACAAAATGAGACATAAGGGAAAGTTTAAAGAAATAAAAGATGGTAAATTGCTTGCTTGCTTTTTTAAAAATGAAAATATGCTCTTCACAGAATTTTATTTAAAACAATGACCTGCTGTGAAACTGGATATTCTCGCATTTCACTGCTATCTCTATTCAGTAGCTTACTTTGTTTATTCTTGCTAAAGACGTTTGATTATGCCCAGTATTGCTTTTGTAAAAGCTCCTCCATTCTAAGGATTTGTGCTAAACAACGTTTAGGATTTGAGAGTTCTGGTTTCAGTGCTGATGAATGACAGCCATTTGAATTTTTATAATTATTCCCTAAATCCATTTTGAATCTGCAGGAATCTCCAGATCCAAAAGGAACAGAACAGGTAGAACAGCATTTCTATTTTATTTAATTATTTCTCTTAGGCGAAGGGCATCTGTGCTTACCATGTGGCTGCGCAAGCACTGAACTTTATGGGATGTGGTCTGTATTTCAGGGCTCGCCATGAGCTCCTGCTGCTGTGCACTGTGCAGCTGGGAGTGACAGTTCTCACTCTCGGAGCCCTAGGAGCTGACTGGCATTTTGGCTCCTTGTGCAGCTTCGTCCTCATCTGTGCTCTGAGGGGTGTTTCTTCTCTGCCTGGTCACCTTTTCTCACTGTCCAAATTGGAAACCAAATTCCTCTGAAATTGCTATTTGTAAATTAAATTTGATGATAATCAGTCGGCAAGTTCTGAAGTTACTGGTGGGACAGGGAGATTCACTAGTATTTGTTTAAGATGTCACTCCAAGTAATAAAACCTTTAATTTCCTGTGCATTTCAGAAAGTGGCAATGCTGCACTATTTACAATGAGCAGCAATAAAGATACATTTATTCAAACTAGAATATGTGATTTTGACTGGGTAAGACTGAAATTTACTGTATTTCTCCTTACACTGGATGATACCTGTCGAAGTTGAGAGGGAGGGGGGATATAAGGGGAAAAAAATGCAAGCATAAAAAATATTCAGACAATATTTGGCAAAAGACTAGGAAAATGAAAAATGTATTTATATGCTGTGTTAAAATTGTGGTAAAAGTCCAAAGTAGTAATTTTTTATCAGATATATTTTATAATATATTACACTATGCAACAACTTCTTACTGGATATACAGGAAATAAAGCTAAATTGTCTACGGATTACTGGTTAAAAAACCAAACCCTTAAACCCTTGAGATTAAGTTAGCACTTCATCCATGATATCACACTGGAAAATGCTGTATGGGATATATCTCTCATTCTTAAATATAATTTCTGATTGAAGGCAGCATTTGCTTGTTGTTGACTTGCTAGTTTTATAATTTTCTGGGAAAAAAAGCCCCAAACACAAAAAAACCAAACCTGCTTTTAACTTCAGTTTTGAAAATAAACTGTAATTTTTTTTCTTTTTCTTTTTTTCTTTTTCTTTTTCTTTTTGTTTAAAATCTGTATTAATTCCAGACTAAACAGACTGATGGAGAGTTAGCAGTAGAGGAATGAAGGTGGGCAGACTTAGCTACTGTGCTGGGCCAGGTGAGCACAGTGCACAGTAACGTGTGTACAAAGGAGAGCACAAGACCAATGTATCCAAGTATGGATGAGCCTTCCGTTAGAGTAGGAAAAAAACTTACAGTATATTATATCAAAGCTAAAGAAGGATGTATGAAAGTGGGTCACTGCACTACTATTCTTACTCCTTCTGTTCTTGTATGTGCAAAAAGAAGCAAGATGGTATATATGCAGATGACTATGGAGGGCGAGTGTAAGGTTAATGTATATAGTTCTGCCCTGGATTTCACAACAGGCAATCACACAGCTTTAGAAGTAAAAAGGCGTTTTTCTGTCAACCAAGACTAAAGCCAAATAGGAACCTTTTTGTGTTCTTTGTGGCCTGTGTAGTTCTAGTACATAAAGTACACAATGATTTGAGCTAAACTTAACAATCACTTTCATATTTTGAGGAGAAGTGAAAAGGCTATATATCTGGGTTTTCTTTAGGAGTATTGGGTGGTTCTTGCAATCACTAAATTACTGTCTGCTGTATAAGACTGTTTAATATCCAGGTAACATGATCTGCCATTTTATTGTAAGCGTATTGCCTTGTACTAAATATATTGGCCCAAATAGCCACTGTGTTTTTGTTTTGTTATTTTTTTAATGTTTTTTTTTTTAATAGTGGTTTTTTTTTTTAATGCTGATCTGTGCAGGTTAGCTTTTTAAAAAACGCCTGGAGGTGCACAATCACGATACACCTATGCTTTGTCATCTCGTGCATGATCTTTGCTAACTTTATCAATACGGTGTGTAGACAGAGAGATGTATGTTATAACCATTTCTGTACTCTGTGCCCCACTAAAGCCTGAAAACAAACTCAATCAGAATGCAGCTTTTTAGTAACAAGTCATAGAAATAAAATAAAATCAGCTATAAAAGACATAAAGATGCCACTCTGTGACTATCCCTTAGGAGGTCATTTCAAAGAGGCAAAATTATGCTCGTGAGTTCTGGGAAATTATTTTTGCTTCCAGTGAAATCAATCAGTGCAGGAGAGGGCCCTGAGTGGTGGATAGACACTTACTTTCATTGAGCTAAATAATTTCCTAATATGGGTTGAGTATATGCTGTTGTTAACCACAAGAAACATGTTGATTAAGCACAAGAGTAAGAACACAGTGATCTGTAACTTTAAATAGTTGCTTGGGACTGAGCTGTTGCAAATACTTTGATAATAACAAATACTGTATGTTGTGTCCAACCAAATTTCTTGTAAAAGAATAATTAAAAAAGTACTTAAGTGCCTGAAATAGCTTATGTCAATTAACATGGACTTACTGAATATCTATTCAGTACTTTCTCTTACCTGCCTTTTCTGTTGCAATCAATAAAATGAAAGTATATTTCAACTCATTACGTAGCTGGCTGTTTACTATTTTCAGAGAGTTACAATGTCGACTACTTTGAGTCACAGGGCTATATATTATTTACAAGTTGATATGGCAGACTATATGGAAAAGTTATAAAAGTATTTTATGAAAATTAAGGGTGAACATGAGAAATGTATCTTAATTGGAATCAGCTATTTTATTTTGCAAGTATATTTTTAAAACTGCCATTCATAGCTTTTTAAATAAAGAGTATTTTGAACAGAAGTATTTGAGACTAAATTTTTCCTCATCATAACTGTGAAGCTAATTTAAAAATATTATTAGTGGTGAATGTGATTTTAGTCAGGAAATCAAGATGTGAATTTTTGAACATGTTTCTCCAAAGGTGCACTTCTCAAATTATTACTGTGAAAGTAATTTATTTCAGCCAAACACCCTTCCCACATATTGTTAACAGGAGTCTTCACTCCAAGTCATTTAACAGCTTTTTAATTCAGTAGTTATTCCATTTTAATAGAGCCATTTCTTCATCATTCTGCATTTAGTGATAAATGGTGCCAGAACATATGATAAATTAACACCACAAAGAACTGTGTTAAAGTAATCTAAAGGGTTTAACTTAAAAGGAAGAAACACCTAGTTTGCTCAGTATAGCTGTCTGAGAATTCATATAGAGAAAAACTCTTCCTCTCAAAGCTAAATGGTGAAATAAATTTGAAAGTAAAGTTTTAAACTATAGCTACTTTCAGAACTTCATCCTGCCAGTGGCCACCAAGCACAGTTGTGTGATGGTCCTGTAGCTCTGAAAAAACCTCTAAAAAATATAATCTGCTTTCTTTGCTACATCAATAAAAAATTAATCATTTAGATGATACCAATTTAAAAAAAAACAATATTAATGAAATCTCAGAAACCCAATACTGAGTTTTCTGAAAGGTTTACCCTGAGTGTACAGCAAAACCTACTCCAAAATTTATGTAAAATGCAAAGATAAGTCACTTTTGTTTAACATCCGAAATTGAAGTACATTTGGTTTTGAGGTATTTTTTTGTTGTTGTTGGTTTATGTTTTTTACAGATACATCACAGTGCATTACGCACAGCTCTCCTTTGCTCTCTCTGTTTTACAGAAACATGCACTAGCCATCCATCTACAACTTCATTGCAAACGACCCATGCCTTTGGCTTCCTACTTGCTTAATTAAGGACTCAAAAATTTCTGTGCAGAATAACCAGCAAAATGGTGTAGGAGGTAACATATAGGCATGTTTTAAAGTAGGTCATTCATTACAATATGTATAGCATGTGTCAGCTTTCTGCTCATGGCATTTTTGTAACTAAACCTTCTTAAGTTTGAGCTCCACTTGATATGGTGAAGGTAAATTCAGTGGTAATGGAATGCTTAGATAAATGATAATGAGGTATGAAACCCTTTTGAATAGATTGGAATCTGTCTATAGAGAACTAAAGTAACCATTAAGTAGATCCATTCTTTGGTCTGTGTGAAATGAATCTGAGATCTTAGTCCAGCTTCTAATGTCTCTCTTTTTAAATTTTATTTTTTTAAAGACCTTCTTAAGCAAGTTCTTGTTGATAGTATGAAATTGAGTGTGCAAAGAATCATTAAGCAGGTGATATCTTTCCAAGGGGAGGGAGTTAAATCTCAAAGTTATTGGAAGACTAGTCCAGTTTGTTAATTACTTTTAAAATTGAACATCTTTATGAGACATCCCTTAAAAACGTTCTAAATATTTTAAAAATTATTTTAAAAATGTACAAAAAACCAGACACGTTTAACTGTGTGTGATGTGCTTTTTTATTACCTAATAGATGCTATCTGGAAAGTATATTTTTAAACACTTATTTTAAGGCAAAATCTCTCTCCAAATGGCTTGTTAGCAAAGTGAGTTTTTAACCAAATTGACTGAGGAAACTAGAGTATTTTGCAATCCTGTGGGCAAACTGCTGGAAGATTGAAGAAGGCTCTTCAGTGGTCTCATGAAGGCTGTGCTGTTCAAAAAAATCAGTGAGATAATAGACAATTTTCTTTACATTGAAATATTTAGGGAGTGCATTTTCCTCTTCATACTTGGTGGGCTTTTTTTCTAGTTGGTGGTTGAGAAAAATATGGTCACTTGTGCTCTTTAGCACTGCACTGTGCCAAACCTGCCACTTTCTCATTTGTTAGAAGCAAATAATTAATGCATTACTGTAATAATAATGAAGTATGTCCAACTGTAAGAACTCAGACTTCTGATGTGATTGGAGCATGTGAATAGAAAGCTCAGGCTTAACAATCTCAAAAACCATGATTTTGTGGGTGGCCATGAGATGTGGTATTTCAGAGCAGTTAATTACACCTGTAACAAACAACAGTTTTACTGAAGTCAGTAATAAAGCTTTAATGTGTATTTGAATGCCTATGTGTCTTAATATGTGTACAGAGGTCATTTATGGTAATTTTCCTTTTAAAAGGATTATAAAAAGTATGTATTATAGATGTTTTTCAGGCAGTGGTCTTCTGGGATAAAATAGTCCTATCTTAAAGAGGGGCCATAAAGGAGGGGTATCTTCTTGTTAACCTGGCTTTTGCTCTGAAATGAAAATATGTTTCTGAATTGTTGATCTTGTTTGCAAAATGCTCTATGTGAACAGATCAGGGTTTCCAATTTTCAAATCTACCCGTGTTAAGTTCAATCCCTGTATAATGGTGTCAAAAACTGATGAAGTTAGAAATTTGTTAGGGTAAGAATTGTTTGATTTCTGAAATATTGTAGTAAAAAAAAAAGGAATTTCCTGGCCTACATGAGAACATAAGAGCAGCCATACTGTGTGAGCCTGAAGATCTGCATACCTTATACTATCAGTTAGTTTCAGTTCAAATGCAGTATTTTATCTTAGAGAAAATGTGCTTGGAGGAGGAAGAGGGGCATGGCCATAAGAGTCTTTGGAGAAGAGGGGTGTGAGAACACAAAAATACAAAGTATTTCAGAAGTAGCTGTACCTAAAACTGAGATATTAAAAGGACTCATCTTTGGGAGGGAAGAAAATCGGAGAAGGATCTAATATTTGTTTTTAGAGCATTTACCAATCTCCCTTAGGTTTAAATTAATTTTGTGTTTGTAGTAATCAAAAGCTGCTGTCCTCTATTTGATTGGTTTTTCATTGGTACTTTGTGAAAAGGTTCTCTCTGTCTTAAATTCAGTAACAATGTCATGACCTGGAGACTGTCCTGAAAGTTTTGGGAGGGGTACCTAGGAAAGTTTGAGTAAGGAAACCGAGGTTGTATTCTTAACCTCAAAGCTATTCTCCCCAGGGAATACGAACATAAGAGATTTCTAATTATTTTTTTTTGACTGTCAGTCCCTGAGCTTGTACCTGTTCTAGGAATAAGGAGTTCCCAGTCTCTAGTACTTTGCATCCTGATACCTACCATCAGCAATTCAATTAATATAAAATGTAATTTATTCTGTGGTGTATAGCAAAAATGCTATTGTATGCTTGTATTTTTCAGTCATGTGCTAGGAATTCAAGCATTTGAGCCTATCTAATTATTATTTTTCCCTAAAGGGGACTAAGTGCCTTAAAACTTTTGGAAAGTTTCTGACAGATTGAGGGCAAAAAACCCTCGTGGAGCTGCCATAGCACTTTAAATGGTCAGTCACACCACAATATACTTTATTTCCTACTTGTCCAACATTTTCTTTTGTATACTGCTTATTACAATGTGTGGTCTTGGTAGGTTTTTCCACTAAGGGCAGCAGTGCAAGAAAACTCTACCTAAATTCTTTTAGTGTCCAACTCTCCCCCTAGCTTAAGTTCATAACCCCTTGTTCTTCTATTTAACACCAGCTCAGATAGCCTGCAGCATCTCTCCGTTCCGTTCCCTTCAGGATTGTGTGTACCTTAATAGAGTTTCCTCTTAATCGCTTTCTCTTTTGAAAAAAAAGCCACAAAATTTCCCTTATCTTTATAAATAATCAAGTTTTTCAGATCCCAGTGTTAACATGTAAATTCGTGCTTCTTTGCTGTGTGCTCAACTGTAAACTATTCTTTCTCCACTGAGGTGATGACTTACTGGTGTTATCCCACACTGACTGAATTGTTTGCTATGGAATGTTTTCCTTGACTCATATCTGCCGTTTGTCCAATCCAAAATTCATTTTGCTTTTTTACCATGGTGAACGACTACAACAACGCATTTAATGCTATAAAAATGGTACATTGGATTTTGTCATATTCCTATTGTTTTCTGTGCAAAGCAGATGAATTTTGATCTCTTTTTTTCTCATCTCTTGTTTCATTATTTTGTTTTTATGGTGACTTTTAGAACTCACTTTTATCCATTCAGACTCCTAGTTTATCCTCAAACTTTATGACCTATATCACTCTTCACTTTTGTATTGACTGCCTCCCCCCACCCCATTTTAGTGTCAGCAAAAACTTTCTCACCTTTCTTCACATTTCTTCTGCCAGGTCACCAATACAGAAAGGAGAAGAAAAAAAAACCAAATCCAACAAAAAAACCCCAACAGTTAAAATTCTAATGCTTAAGGCATCATCCCACTTATCAACTCTCTACATCCCCACAAGTAACCTTTGTATCAGATATCCCAGGCAGTTCTCTAACCACCTCTAGTGCTATATTTTCTTGACCTTTATAGGGCAGCTTTTCTGCAATTCTATATCAGAAGCACTCCTTAATTCCAATGTGTTTTGCCTGAAAGTTCTCCAGTCAACACTTTTGGTACTTTAACAAGAGAATAAACTGTGTAATTTCCCATTCTTAGTGTTCGTTTCTAGGATCAGTTAAGATCTTTTTCCTTGCTCTTTTCTCTTGTGTCTGCATCTTACTGTAGACTTGCTGTAATAGTCCATAGAAAAATAGAAAATAGACCTACAAGATTTCCTACTAATCTTTGCTCTTCCATGTCATTGTATGAAGACAAAACTCTTCAACCTATGCTAATATGCCTTGAAGGCACACTTTGGAGCTTGAAAGTGCTTGCAATTTCAGTGCCTAACAACACATCTAGGTGGATTGTTATTATACATTCATTCCCCAGAGTGTCTTAACTTTTTAATTATAATTATTATCCAACTTTACATTTTATGTCTATTTCCAGCTTTTCGTCATCACTTTCAATATGAAGTTATTCACAGTGCTGCTTTGAGACAGAATAGTGTCTGGAGAATAGTGCTTCATTTTAAGAAACATGCTGATTACGTTCTGCAGGATTTTAATAGACAGGTATGCCAGGTACCACATGTCTGTGATTTACACCAAGATTGTCTAAGGATCAGTTACTGTAACATCTCTGGCTGGAAACAGATGGATCTGTCTAGATATTTTAGTTCTGCCATTTCAATAAAAAATAATGTATTATCATTGAGTTATCTACATCTGAATGGTAGGTCTAGGAGGCACGGAGTGAAAGGTGTAGGCTACTAAAATTGTTCAGTGGGAACTTTCTGTATGTTTATGCTGCTTCTAGTCTGTTGTGTGAGCATTTCTTGACAAAAGTGAATAAATGACACCTTGTAGTGTATAAACAAAACACACTGTGCACTGTCTCTAAGGAATAATTGCTCAGATTTTTCTTCTCTCTTTTAATAAATAATTAAGGATCTGACTTGCTGTTCTCTCTGAATTTAGTTTCATGAAATCTTTATACAGAGCATTTGTGACTTTTTTCCAAATTTCTCATGGACATTCCAAATAGACATTTTATTCCTTGCCTGTAACATGAACAAGAGGTTTTTATTGAATTTTGTATAGTTTTGATGCCCTCTTCTGTGGCTCAGAGGTCATTTAAATAACCTTGCTAATTGATGCAAGGTTATTTATGCAACAGATCACTGACACGGCAGAAAAAAAAAAGTTTTTGGACAAGTTAAAAGGAAAGGAAAGAAAAGAAAAGGAAAAGAAAAGGCCTGTTCTCTACTTCTTGAATTACTGTTGAATACAGCAGCACATTGCAAAAATGACATGCGGTGGATGTCATCTTTTAACAGCTTTCTTTGCTCATCAATTTTTCATAAGTAGGGTCCAGAGCATTAAAATTTGGACATGAGAAACTTCACTAAAAAGGATTGCATTGAGATTCTCTTGGAGGAGGCTTTCCTCTAAAATAATACATTGATATTCAAACTATTCTTTGTTCATTTGACTAATGAGGCTTTTGTTAGTTTCATGTGCTAAAGACAGTGGCTCTTCAACTGCTTATTAAAAAGGTCTGACTGACTGACTTACACATTAATGATAGAGAGGAAAGTCTCCTTTAAAGAGATATGCCTGTGAAGCAGAGACTAGACATCAAATCTGCTGTTAAAGATTTTCTGAAAAAAAAAATAAAAAATAAAAAACTGTATGAGGTTCTTGTGTGGTGATGGCTACAGGCCTTTGAAAAGATCTGCAAGGCTGGGTTTTTTTGTGTTGTTCCTTCCCCCCCAGCCCCGACTTACACTGTCACAGCTTATCTAAAGAATTTCCAAAAGAGTACATGGAAGAGGATTTGGTGGAATGGCATCAATAAGCTCATAGTAGTAAAGCATAGTATCAAGAGCACTATAATATATTAAATTTGTTTAAATGAGGAAAAATGGGGGAAACTCAATACTTCCTAAACAGTGTGAGGTGGAACAATAATGTAAAAAATATGTCCAAACATTCTTACATTCTTTTCCCCTCAATTTGTTTTTCTTAAAACAACTTCATTCAGATGATTAATTTCCTAATGTTTCTCAAAAACCCTTCAAGCCATTTGTAGACCATGTAGGTTTCTTACTTACACCCAAAGATATTTCCAGCTACTGAAGTGTCTATCACTGTTTAGAAAACACGTGTCCTTGGAAGATTTATTGGGTTTTCTGAGAAGATGAGTGATTTGAGAATTTGTATCCTTAATCAAAATGTAACATAATTCAGATGTAAAAAATAAAGATCAATATATTTTATTTTGGAGCTTTTGTATAACTGAACATAACTGGTTTATATTTTCATACATGCATATATATATTATATTTTTTCATTAATATTTTCATATTTATTTCTTACTGCTAATTCCATGTTGTATGAAGAGAATAATTCTAACAGAACTTTCTCAATCTCATCGATGGAACTGGGGAATGTTCTATATTCTACAATACAAAATACTGGTTAAATAGTAGTTATATGACATTCTGTGTCTGTTTTTAGCTGCTGTTGAAGGATGTTAAGAATTTCACCCACCTGAGAACTAGAACATTCATTTCTGGAATAGGCCAGCTTGCTACCTTCTTTGAGGCAGTTTTGACAAAAGCTGGCTTTTATTTGCGATGAGGAATGAAAAGTGGCTGAATGACATAGGTGCTCTTGCAAAAGTGATTAATGCCTGCCTCTATAGCATGGATGTTATAGCATCTTTATACCTTTCTCAGTCATTTTTGGGCAGCACAAAGTGCTAGCTAAGTCTTCCCAGGACCTAAAAAGCTTGTGAGATTTTTTTACCATCAGCTGTTTCCTGTAATTCATTTGGTTGTTCTGGATGAATTTTTTGCCTTTATTTCCCTCAAAGAAGCTTTTGGTCTCTGTAGAAAAGCATTTCTTACTGGGCATCAGTGTACTCCAGGGAACCTGCAGTTTGTGGCTGTCTGTTAGTGCCTGTCTGTGAAACCCATTAACTTAGTCAAATCTTAGGTAAGTTAGTGTTGCACAGAGAAGCAGTTGAGGATTTTGCTTTTTTATTAACATGTAGGCCTTTTCCAGTGTTGTGTTCTAAGCAGTGTCAATATTCCCCTTCCAAAGGATTCTGATAATCTTTCATTTAAATCTCACTAAGTGCTCCCTTCACATGGGTCTGAGACCTGATGGATTGCATAACTTATATATTTTTTATTTTAAGGATATTTTTTTTCCACATGCTTTTGACTGCAGGTGCTACATATAACTGCTACATAAAACTCTGAAAACTCTAAGACATTGACAATTAAAGCTAGTTTCTTATGATCTGGTGACATAAAAGATACTACCTCATTCCTTTGTCTCCAGAATGGTTCACTGGGTCCAAAATAATTACCTTGTATACCTGCATCTCATCTCTTTCCAGTAGTAGACAGACTACATCGCATGGTTCATGGATAACTTGAAGGCATTGTAAGTTTCATCTTCAGTATCGATCTTTTACAACTCAAAGGTAACCCAAATATAAATTAAAAAGAATGGTGTTAAATCTTGAACTAAAAGTTCTGCTTCACCTTTGGAAGTCACCTGCAAAAGGACTTATATATTTAAAAAGATGCTGAAGCCTCCAAGTTGGTGGAATCAGCATATAGGAAGTGTGGGAAGATGGACCAGCTGAGCACGAGCATAAAGGAAGACACTGCACAGAATATATTGCACCTCAAATGAGATGCTGAGGGTAACCACATGTATAATTTGATGGGAATCTGTCACACATCTGCATGGTTTAACAAAAATAAAATTCAATTTGTAATAAAAAAGCATTGTCTCCTAGAATTAGCTTTGGAAACCCTATAAACCTACATATAAACTTATATATATAGCTATATAAACATACATGAAGTGTAGTAGCTTTCCAAAAAACTGAAGATAGAAAGTTGGAGTAGCCCTCCAGGAGGCTTTCTTTTATAATTCTGAATGCTCTGAGACATGAGACATATTGCAATACCACCTGTAGACACAAATAATGTAAATAAGACTGATATTGTCAGCTGTTGTACCATTTCAGCAGGTATTCATAAAGCATGCATAGTACACAATGTTAATATGAGACTTGATCTTGTGAGATACAGGGCATTTTTGGAGATTCCACAAGTTTAGTGAGAGCTATGGATGCCCAGCAGATGGTTGGCAGCAATTGCAGTCCCACTGAGTATTTTTGTGTGTGAGTCCTTTACAGTCCTATTTATTGCCACATTGTATTTCATTATATATAATCTATTGCAACAATGCAGACTTTCATTGTTATCTTAACTTCTTGATTTTGATACTGCTGTGAAGAGCTCTGTGCCAGAAATTTGAACTATGTTGAACAAGTCCTCCAAATGTGTGTACTTTGGGTTTAAGATTGGAACACCATTTACCTGTTAGGCAGTGATAAAGGCTGAATCAAAGATTGAACTGCTAACTGCTCCAAGGACAGGGGCTAGCAAAGGTGCTAGCACTTCAAAGTAATTGTCATGCTCTCATTCTGTAGAGTGTTTTTTTGAGGTGGATATTTTGTGCGTGTTTATGTGTAATTCAAGGCTTGAGTGTGGCAGAGAGAGTAAGACAAGGTGGCCTCAAAAGAGTTCTTTTAAGAACCCAAAAGAGCAAGAATTGTTATATCCATTTTATCTTTAAACATCAGAAAGACTTTAATTAAGATATCCCTGGGTTAGTGTGAGTTTGCTAGAGCTCACCAGGAGGGTTTTCTAAGCTCTTGAAACTCATTTTTAATGGTACTGTTTCTAGAGAAATGTCTGAAGAGAATCACTGAAAAATGTAATATATTGTGTTATCATCTCAGATATCGTAATGTGTACTGTTATTGTTATAACCCATCACAACCGATTTACATGAAAAAGTCTGGCCAGACATGGAAGTCTACTAGTCTGGCCAGAGGAACAGGAGACAAGAACATCTCAGTTTTAATTAAGAGCTTGATTCCTCTGTAACCTTGTTAAATTTACCTAAATCTCTTTTTGTTTGGTTTCTTAATCTTCTAGCTGAAGATTAATAAAATAACTTTGTTTTAAAAGCAATCCCATTACCTTTTAAGGCTGCCATTTTTACAAGCCATGAACACAGGAATGAGAATCTTTGCCTCAGTCTCCCACCTCTAAAATGAGGGTAACAGTATTTCCAGTTTCACAGGCTGTGCACAAGTGGAATTCTTGAATATTTGAGAGGTGTTAGATATTATGGTAATGAGGACAATAGGAAAACTCATTAACTTGTTAATAATTAATTAGCTAATAATTGTGAAGGTAATAATAGAAAATGGAAATCAGTGCACAGTAAAATGCTTGGTGTTACTGCTGCCAAGAATGTGTCTTATTTTTGATGATTGTCAAGCTGATTAAAAAAAAGGCAGGAAGAGATCCTCTCTCAGGCCAGAAAATAATGCAGAATACAAGTATAGCTTAAAAAGACATAGCAGAAATCATATTAGACTGGACACTGTATCCTCCTCATAAAGGAACACCTTCTAATTTCAATTAGATTCCTATAAACTATTTATCTTGATATGAAGTATGTAAGTAACAGCAATTTTAGATCAAAATACTCCCAGCTACTTTGAAGAAGTTGCATGAGTTGTGAAATTATATTCAAATCAGGTTCTTTGAAATGACACCCATATAGGTAAATAGATACATTTATCTATTTATTTTTTAATAAACCCCTGTTAAGGTTTCTTGAAATACTAGATTACTGTGTCAATGATTTACTTACATGGATATTGTTAATGTTTTCTTCTTAACACAATCATATTAAATTTTAATGACATGGATTGTAATATCTAACTGGTATCTGGAAGCTTGTGGATAGCCCAGAGGTTTTATACAAATTTATATGTATAAAGCTCTCACTGATATACTTTGCCAGTAGATATTGTACCTTGAGTAGTCAGCTCTGCAAATCCCTTCTCACAAAAGATTAAAAACATCCTCCTATTACATCTAGAGACTTCTTTTTGTTATTCAAAGACATGAATATATTTAGAAAAATGTATATGATTTTTAATGCCTTAAACCAGAAAGCTACCTTGATTCCCATTAAAAATTGGAATATTTAATGTTTTTGCTTTTTCTGTGGCACTTTTTTGATATTGTGAAGAAGAACAAAAAAGATTTCTGAGAACATATAAAACAAAAAACTGTGTTTGAAGTATTATAATAAAACAACCTTCTTCTTTTAATGCTAAGTCCCTTTTTAATGAAGATCCTCTGGCAGCTCTTGAATGTATAACTAGTTTATATCATGGGATGAAGCTGTCTGTTCTGATGATTGACATGAGCCCACATTACAATGTGATTCTGAAAATTAGTCCATAGAGGTCCTTTTCAGGTACTACTCAGACTGAGAGCTGCCCTCCAACTACAGTAGAGCCTTTTTAACCCCACTCATTGGTATTCTAATCTGGAAGTGCTGTCCTGCTTTTTAAATAACTCAGGCATTCAGGCTAGTACCCCCCTTGACACATTACTTAGCCAAAGGATTCAAATGAGATTCAAGAAACATGCAGTACAGCACAAAGGGATTGGAATATGCACAATTAATAATCACACAGTTAATTCATTTTTAATGCAAGGAGGTTTTCTGAAATTTCACATTCAAATTTGTAACACAAAGTAGTTGCTGTCTATTCCCATTATGCTGCCAAAATACTATAATGATAAAAATTTCCTTATTTTTCTCAGTCTATGTGTGTATCTGTGGGTGGGTGCATGTACATGCTAAAAAAATAAACCTGAGTAACACTGAGGTTATGATGCAAACTGATAAAAGCTACAGGGTTCAAAGATGACTTAAGTCAACCGGGAGCAAAAAAAGCATAGGACTCATGGTATAAGTCAAAGGAGGCATGTCGTTTAGCTTATAGTGGCAAGTAGCCTAACTATTGCCGATTTATGTTTAAACAAGAGGATGGTTTGATCAGTTTGTGTTTTCTTAGCTCATTTTGTTGTATGCTTTCTGTTGGTTCCTGCAGATATTTTTGGGCAGATGATTGCAACATCTTTTCTGAGTGATTATGTGATTTGTCTCAAGAGAAAATTCCCCACTGATAATGGAGGAAAAAAATTTTAGGCACTGAAAACCATACAATTTAAAAATGTAAAATTTATATTTTTTGGATCTTATGTTTTTACTGCATATCATTTTACCCTAACGTTCCTTCTTCATTGTATTGTTCAGGGCAAATGAGCACTGAATACAGAAACTTTTTAGAGAATAAAGGTAATGCTTTGCGAAGGCTGCTACTCAAACCTTTCTAAAAAGCTGTCCATAGATTACCAGCCATTGTCACAGGGATCCGCCAGATAAATACAGTGAGTGCACTTTATTGTCAGTAGGAAGCTGACCTTTACCAACAGTTACCATGTTGAAGCATGATTCCCTCCTCCTTCCTTTTGTGTGGCCCCTACTGCCCTCTGCTCAAGTTATTCAAGCCTTCTGTTGGTAAATTTTACCCCATGAAGAGTGCCTGAAAAAAATATGCTTAACTCCTACTTAAACCCTATTTTAAAGACTTAAGTGGTGCATAAGCTTTATGTTCTCGCTACTCACAGGGATCAGCTTCATTCTCTGTGAGTATGTTTCACCAGGGTCTGCTTGAAGAGACGCGTGTAAATGCTGCTTTCGAATGTGTCTATTTTTAAAAAGAAGGGCTTGAACTATTTCCTTCCAGCAACTAAATCACCCTAATCATGCATGAGATAGAAACTATTTTCTTAAATGCAAAAAATGTTTAGAATGTTCAAGAAAATTAATATTAAGAATAGCGTAGCACACTTGAACCCGATGTCACAGAAACAAAGCTATGGATTCTTAAATAATTAGAATGTGAATCAGAAATGTACTTTTCTAACTCACTATTTAATATCTAAAATAGTGCATCTGTACACAGGAAAAAGAAATGCCATTTTTGTATTCAGGAAATCTCAAACATGCCAGGACAAAGTTTTCCGTGTCTGATGTAGTGGTTAGTAGAAGAAATGGACTTAGTTAAAGAACAGGTGAAAAGGAGTTGGAGATATTCTGCTTTCAGCTATATGCTGGGCAGCTATTACCCTGAGCAGTAATGACTCCCTCCAGAGTCATTTTTGGGAGGTGGGAGTCTGTAGCCATAATTTCTGGATTCGATGAAATATGTGTAGATACATATATATGTATTTTCCTGAGCCGAAGCCCGGGTGATGCCTGTCCTGCCCGATGCTCAGGAATTGGAAGCATCAGTCCCAGCTGAGTGGAAAGTTCTAGACCCCATACCAATCTTGTGGTGTTCAATATGCAGTGCTGTTGCCTCTGTCGATAGGTTTTCTTCTAGTGGCGCTTCTGTAGGGAAGGTGGAAACAGTACTGATTGAAATGCAAACGTGAATTTACAAGGCAGTTTCTAACTGTGGCTGAGCAATTCACTGATTCCTTTATTTGTCTGCAAAACAATTGCTCTGGATTAAATCAGTAGAGCTACCTTGATATATATATTTAAGTGCAATTTGTCTGAAATCACTCTGATGGCTTGTGAAATATAACCAGGAACACATATTTTTAATGTTTTTGTTACCTGTTAGATTGTGTAAATCAATATTACTTGCAGGTTTTTTTTCTGAAATAACACTGTTCATAATGGGATAAAGTTGAGTGGTTTTGGACATGGAAATGCATCAATCTTACTAGAAAAGGTTAACACATATTGGTAGAAGTATCACTACTGCTAATGTCAGAGCATCACTGTGATTACTGTCATGTTTAGAAATAGTATCTAAGGATCACATAAGAATGGGATCATTTTGGACTAAAAACTCAAACAAAATAGGTTCTGCCTTAAAAGTACTCGCGGTTCATATTGCTCACTAGAATTTCATTGCTCACTTCTAGTGGTGGAAGGGAGAACTTATTTAATAAAGAAGGTACCTGCTAAATAGAAAAGTAGGAGAATAGGTGATCTTAAATTCATGAGGTGAAGAAAACAAAGAATGTACTCTTGGGGAAGGGGGGCAGGAAAGGAAGTGGAAGGGAAGTAAATTTTTAGCAGTAAGAAGTCAATTTCATCATGGAGTACAGAAGTCAAGAATCTTTAAAATAAATTTAAAAAGTTAAATCTTACAAAGGTTTTCACACTGTCAATGATGATCAAAAACTTCCTTGTTATTAAAGCAATGTTCTATAGCCCTGTTACCCTCAGAAGGAACTGATATTTCTGTTTCAGAAGCACCCTTAGGCAGATAGGTTGGCTTATTGATTCCTCATTAGAGTTTTTTGGTGCTTTACTGGTGCATTAGTAGTAATTTAAATCTGGTATACACTCAATACACCACTCTGGCTTAGAAAAACTTTGTAAAAGCTTGTATATTGGAGCTACATGTAAGTAGTAGGTAGCATTTCATTAAGCGTGTGATTTAAATTTATAATACTGCATACACATGAGTCTGGATATCTGCCGCAACACTGAAGCAAGAGTTGCACTTTGTTGCTAGAATAAAATCAACCTTATGGACTGCAAATCCCATTATGATGGCAAAGGGATGCTTTGTTCAACCCTTATTTTGTTGCATCTTTTTCCAGTTAGGATCATATTCTTGTGTTCTTAATGTGAGGAAGAGCTGCATCACTGCCAGGGCGAGCTGTTCTGTTACCTTCTCAAAGTAGAAAAGCAGTAACACACACACACACACACACTATCCTTTACAACTAAGTAATGTTAACCTTGGGAAGTGATACCCTGAAAAGGGCCAGTCAGGAGTGATTGTCCAGTGCTGTGAACCTCACAAAGATGCTAGTTTGCCTTACAGGCTGCCACAATCGCAAGTATGGTATGAAATGGGTTGAGAACATCTGTGTGGACCTGGGCAGAGTGACCAGTATGCTCAGGAGCAACCAGCCAGGGCTGGACTTGAAGGTCTGGGCTCACTGATGAGGTGAACCTTCTCATGTGGCCTCAGGACCATTCTCTGGTCTGGCATCATTGCCTACCACAGCTGAGTCTGGTCAGCATGTAACAGTGGAAGCAAGTCCATGATTTGACTTGCACTATGTTAGGCATTAAGCTGCTGTGCCTCTTGGTTTCACTTCTGGGAGGATTGAAGAGCACTGTAACAGCTTAACTGGAAGAGGAATACCTTGTTTCTGACTTTTACCCTAAAACACCCTTTAGCTGGCCTTATATGGGTTTTTTTTTTACTGTATTGGTGCAAGATTGGGTGTGTATAAATGCAAGGAGGGTTCTGAAGAAGATGGTGGGTGGGTTTTGTTTGTTTGTTTTGGTTTTTTTTTCTCTCATTGAGTAACCTGAGAAAACCCATAAACCTTGGCATAGCAGGATAACACACCGACAGGCTTGTCTGATTATGCTGTAGACTATCTTTATGGATTTAAGTTACGATTGTATTATAAATGTAACAGCTTTTGTAGTGTAAAAATTCAAGAAGGCAGATCAGGAGGCCATATGGTGTATAATAGAAATGAAATAGTTTTTATTTTGCTGATGTGGAAGGTAGAAGTAAAGGAATTGTTTTGGTTAAAATAGACAGTGTAACAGAAGGATGGAGTGGAAAGGCCAAGGACATCTACCTGTTTACTATAGTGTTAATTCCTTCAGTTGCTGTTGAGTACCACTATCTGTGTGAAACAGTTATTCCCTCAATATGCAGGAGCTGAGGTAATAGGATGTTTCAGACCTTGGTGTGGCACTAGCTCCTCTTTTTCTTTTAAGTTGCTGAAGAATGATACAGCTATTTCTAAACTGTTGCCCCTCTGTGAGACCCAGAAGTTTAGCCTGAAGGAAATATAGCCCAGCCCCTGCGTTAGCACCCGAGTGCCAGTTTTTTCCTGGCCCTTTACCAGGGTTTGGCTATCAAACCCGTCAGCCTGGTGCGTCTGTTCAGAGTTGTCCTCCTGATGTCAATTTTCCACTGGCTGCAAGGGACTTTCTTGCTGTTGCTTATTTGGCAATGAGGTCTTGAGCACATTTTGCCTGACAAGCATATGTATGATCAAAAAGGTCCCCCTCCTCCATGCTCATTTATGTTCACACTATAAATCTGCTTTCTGGCCTTAGAGCTGATCTCATCAGGAGTAAATCCAGACCATCACTTTCAGACAGTTATATTGAGAGTGTAACCCCATGTGTGTATTAGCCTCTTTCTTTTGTGAAGCAAGGTTTAAACGCTACATCAACAGATTTAAATGGACAGTTATTGAAATCAGCAAGATAGTCTTATGTGAAACATCCATAAATTTTCTGGAGAATATTTTTCAAGTGTGAGGCAGTTTTCTGAGACCTAGGTTGCTGTAACAGGAAGAATTTTGGTAGATGAACTATTATAAGTACTATTTGGTCTTGACTGCTGCTGCTCTCTTTTTTTCTTTTTTTTTCTTTTTTTTTTCCTCTGGTGAAATGGCTACATCTCCAGTGTAGGCTGGGTTGCTTTGCAGTAGGGTCAAAAAATTAAGAGATTCTCATTTTATAATTCCCAATTATATTATTGTGTATCTTAGCAAACAGGATTTGACTGGTCAATATCCTGGTGTCCCATTTAAACATTTTGTTATTCGTCCGTACAGTTCAGCATCACAGAGTTTCTCCTTTCACAGAAGCAGACCTAGAGCAGTTTCAAATACATCTCTCTCTCTCTCTCATGATTGGGAAGTTGTGTTTGGGGGGGCTTTAATCCCTGAGTATTCATATCCCTCTTGCACTTCTGTGCCTTTGGTTAAGTAGAGACAGTAACTATGAGTCCCTCAGTGACTAAAATGCCAAACCACACACGACACCCTCTTTGCACTCCCTATTAAAATTTTACAGGTCAAAAATCCAAAACCCACTTAATAAAAATTGTTCTTCATCGTAAGTGACAAGAGAGAACAGGTCAATCTATGGAATAATGGTGCAGTAATTAGAACCTTTGTAGTTGATAAAGTGTGACTGTTAATCAATGTTTGGCTAATTAATCAATATTTTAATCATTAGACCTTTTAAATTTGTTTTAATGAGCATTTCCTCTAATTCCCTTGATCCTGTTGCTTCCAACACTTCTATTATCTCTATTAAACAGCAAAGTAAGTGTTCATATACCCAGAATATGCTGTGAATTTGTAAGTTTTGTAGTTTACAGCTACCATACATAAGCTTTTATGATTTTGAGCAAATTCAGATTCTTAAATAAAAAATTAGTTTTGCACTGTATGCCCTGTCCATGTTTGCATAAGAACACTGTGAGATGTTTGAGAGAATGGATCTTCACAATCTAATGTGTACACCCTTGATAAATTTTGGTATCGTTTTTTTTTTTTCTTCTGTTGTTCAATGACAATAATTCCCTGATTTTTTCATACACAGTATATGTGATATGCAGCAGTTATTGCAATAGCCATCTGAATTTGGTATCTGTCCTTTTTACCTTGATTCTTCCAGTAAATTGTGGAGAGATTGTATCCCTCTCATGCAGAATATTCAGAGAGTTTTTATGCCTTCTTTGTCCTTTCAGAAACCAAAATGTGATACAGCGTGCTATGGGAGTTATAATGAAACTGCTTCTGGTAGTAATGAGTATCAGGAGTTTGTTACCCAGTCCTGCATACACATCATCTGCAAGTGAAAGAAATTTTGCTGAGCTCTGCATGTGTTGGCCTGTTACACCGACTTAGACATCTTTCTTACTGGTCTCCTAAATCCTTGCTTTTATTTCCCTTTCTGCTGTTTGTTGATCTTTCCCTCCTCCTTGACTAGGTGTCAGTGAGGGACTGGGAAATAACTTGGTCCAGACATGCAGAAATCTGTGGTTACAGAGCTCAGGCTGATCCTCTGCTTTAGCTTAATCCAGAGGTTCTCTAAATCTTTCCTTGCAGGAAACGAAAGATTCATTTGCTCTACAAAAATTTAAGTCTCCAACTAATTATGAATGCTCTGGTGCTTTAGTGGCTTTGTCTTTGGCAGACCTGCAAAGACTTTGACACCTCTCCATAACATTAAACTCTATTTTTTCTTTAATCAAAACATTGTCAACTAATTTCAGTTTTTTTAATTAATAATGCTAGTAAGGTTTAGTAAATAGACATTACTAGTAGCAGTGATTACTAAGTGTCAAAGTAACTCATAATGTCCTCTCCCATTGGGATCTTGGATTATCATCTGTGATTTCTCCTTTTGCAGCTGTATTCTGGAAATGAATACTAGACTTTGCAGCCAGATTCTACAGCTTTACTGAAGCAGACTTCCAGCTATATTCAAAGTGTGATTATGTGCTCCTGGAATACTTAAGTAGAGTCTTGACATGTAGATAAAATTAAAGCTGTTTCTCCTAACAGCAATGTAATTTATAAAGAAACACCAGAAAGGCAATTTGCATACTACTTTCCAATGGAACCAAAACATTCAAGCACTGTTACTAGCTCCTGAGACTATATTGAGTGGGAAAACCTGTAGGGTTTAACCTGAATGTTACCTTTTTATGGATTGATAATCTGACCTACTCCTGCCAGCACTGGGAGTGGAGGGTATGATTCTTAGCAAAACTTCTTAGCTTTGCTGAAGTTGTTGTAAAGCTCCAATTTACTATATCTAGGCATGGGTCTTTCTCCTTGAAGGTTGATATGGCCACTGTGCTGTTCATCAAAAAGCAGATGTATCCAGATGGTCTGATGCAGGATTTAAAAAAAATACTTGGATTGAGTAATCTTGCCTAAAGCTGGTATTATAGCACCTGAATTTGCTGCAGGTTTTCTATCACAGCAAATAGTTAATGGTTATAGTTAACAAGGGAGACCTGTTCAAAAGATATATTGACTTCTTGAAGTTGCTATACGGGTTTGGTGGAGAAAATAATAAAGTAGGTTTTCGCCTGATAGGACCTGAAAAGGTAACAGGAGTGGGCAGGCAACCTACTGTTCAAAGCCTACTTGTACAGGTACGTGTTGAGAAGAAATTTGCTTTGGGGTATTTATATGGACATTTCACATTTTTTTCTATTTTCTAACCTGAGTCTCAGAATTAATCTCAGTAGTTAAATTTTTATGTCAATGAACTCCTCCTCCCATCTCATTTACTAAGTCAGTGAAATCTGCGTTATGGAGAATAGACAGTCTCCGAGGGAAAACATAGGTTGGACAAAATTATTATAAGGACTGGAATAAAATTAAAATAATTTCTTACCAAAAGGTTAATTTTATTAAAAATACAATTCTTTTGTATTGCATTCTCATAAGTTGTTAAGAAGCTCTCTTTAAATTGTTATTTTTATTACTATTTCACTCAGGAATTTTTTTAATTCATTATATTTTATTAGATCAGCAGTAATGAACCAAAACCAATATCATTTATTTTTATTACTACTGTAGGTTGAATCATGATGATTTATACAGCCAGATTGAAGCAGTGACTGTAATTACTCTGTTATTGTCAACTATATATTTTTCTTAAATCAGACATTTTAACCACATATGAACTCCATAAATATGGATGTTTCTAATTTTAAGGACCTACTTAACAGTATTGCCAGTTCTTGCTGCAGAGGTTTCATGTTGGTACGCTTGAGATCCTATTCACCTGGCTGTGTATCTTCCTGATTTACTGACTGTATAGTGATTTTTGATGGCCTGTAATGACTTCACTTTCCATATTTCTTATTCACTATCATCTATATACTAAAGGAATAAAGAAAACTGGTATAAGGGTGGGGTTTTGCTTTTGTTTCCTTTCAATTTTTATTATCCTTTCTCACAGTGAAATCAGAACATATGTGGGAAAAATGAGCAATGGAGATTTGTAAAAAATAACTTGCAGCAAAGTAGAGGATTTTAGGAAGCAATTACTTAACAAAGATAAGTCTGCAAGAAGCTAAGGAGGACTGTAGCAAGTTGGCGAACTTTAAGCAAACATTAAATGGAATGAAGTCACAAGTTATTTTTAAAAATCCAACTTTCAGTAGCAATTTCCTTAAAGTAATAATCTTGAATTATGGACACTTTTTATTTTACTGCCTGTTGCAAGCTTCATTTACCCTACTTCTCTTACATCCTTGATCCACCAGACCTTAAGCAAAGCATAGGGCTCAAATTAGTGCATTGTTGAGCCAAGACCACCCTAAAAAGAATTTTCCTTATTGGTGAATACCCTCATGGCCTAAAACTCAGCTTAAGTGTAGCAGGAAATTTTTATCCATTTTCTTGGGCTACCCTAAGATACAGAAATACCTGCTTGACAATGTGGATAATGGAGCAAAACAAACAAACAAACAAAAAACCCCAAACCCAAGCACACTGCTCATAAAGAGACACATTTTGCCCATCTTCACTGGTCATCCAGGTGACAGATATTCACTGTCCTAGACTCTGCTCTTAGCATGGAACTTATCTTCTGCTTTTCCAAGATTTCTAGTATTCTTCTCAAAGGTATTTTTAAAGAGAAAACTCAGAAGACTATCTACAATTCTTTCTGTACAACTGAATGTCAGACATAAGATTCATCTGTTTCAAAACAGCCTAATTCTCCATGGAAATGGAGGAGAAAATAAAGTCCCTCAATTATGTTGGCTTACTGAACCTTAGAAATTAGCAATTTTCTCTTTAAGTAAATCTCAGAGCAATGATTTTCACAGTATGCAAAGTGTTTGGAGATTCCCTCTGAAGACCAAAAATAATGTTTCCCTTCCTTCCTCATAACTGCTCCAGTTAAGTTTTTTCAAAAGTCCTTTTGCTTCCATCACTGCCTCAGGTATATTTCCTGGTCAAAGGCTACCAGACTAGGCTCTAAAATAGCATGCCCTTTTCAAAAAGTTTTGAGTCTCTTAATCTTCTGTTTAAGTTGATGCCAGCTTCCTTTCCTACTTATCCATTCTTCCTTCTTATCCACGTCCCACTTTCCATGTTCTCATTCTTCAGGATAGGAATAGCATTAAAAGACCAAACAGCACTGTTTGAATGTCCTTCAGTTTTTTTCAGAAATCAAAAGGAAAAAGGACATTATGATAAGGCAGTTGGATGTTCGGTCTGTCCATGATGTCCAGCAATGAAAAAAATACCTCCAGTCACACATGGGCACTTTTTTCTCCATACTGCTTTGCAGCATCAATGGCAGGAAAAAGAAAAAGACCTGCTCTTTGTACTTTGCTGAGTACATTGGTATTCTGCTCAGCACAGATGCGGTGGACTGGATAACTCTATCTGCTCACCTGATCCAGGAGACACTAACAGACAACTGCAGAAGAAATGTATAATTATGTTTATTTCTGTGCTGGGATTCTTGTTCATAGCAATTCTGGCACCTGAAATCCAAGGCCCAATTTTGCAACGCGATGAGTGCAGTCAGCTGAGAGTGCTCTGTGCTGCTCAAGAGACACTATCTTGCAGGATGGGATCCTTGGAAA
Organism: Pedionomus torquatus; assembly: GCA_013398155.1. Lineage (NCBI taxonomy): Eukaryota > Metazoa > Chordata > Aves > Charadriiformes > Pedionomidae > Pedionomus > Pedionomus torquatus. Next base: position 334,354 of record VZRU01009415.1, on the reverse strand, counting down.
GATTTGAGTGTGCTTTTGTTTGAGCATTTGCCTTTCCTCTACAGAGCCCTTAAGAGCAATTCTAAAGACAGATAACAGAATTCTTTCAAAGTTCAAATGTAAATCTCTTCAGAATTATTATGTTCTCTAGAGGAGAGTAAACAAATAAACATAGTGAGAACTACAGTAATAATATTGCACTTATATAGAGCTTTTCTTGCAGTTTACAGAGCTTTTCATCTAAGGATCTCAAAGGGCTTTATAGATGGTACTTATCTAACCCTCCTAACACATTTGTAAAGGTAGCACTTAGGTATCATCCTCATTTTCAGATAAGAAACTAGAAATTGAGACGCAAGAAGTGTTAGGTATTTTCTTGTGTTTTTCCACAGGTAGTCCATGAGAAATGGGACTCGGGTCTCCTAATTTTGTGTACTAATGTAAGAGAGATTAACGTAAATAAATGATACTTGAAAGGTCTTTTCAATGCCACTTAATCTGAAATTAATGACAGCCTTGTAATTTTATATTTTTGTTTTCATTGCCGCCCTGTTTTTCAATTTTGTATTTCTCACAATTACTGTTGGAGGTTTTAAAAATTCTTTTTCCCCTGGAAATCAGTTGATTTACAGCAGGCAGTCTTAAAGACTGTTGTTATTCTACTTCACCTTTAGTCATATCACAATCTAATGAATTATTAATTAATTGTGTCATATTCATTGTTCTGTCTGGAGAATGGCCATCTAATATCTGGTCTTATTCCTCTAAATTTTGAAGAGGAGAAAAACACCAGTGGTAGAAAAGAAGAGAGAAAATAATTTATTATTATTTTATGTACTGAAACAAAACGTTATGAATACTTCTGTTTCATAAAATAAAATGCAAATAGTTTTGCATTTTCCATTACTCTAAAATGTGAAATTTACATGCATTATTTATTTCAAGGTCTTTTCATCTTAGAGTGACTTGTCCGTATCACATTTCACTGAAGCCTGATGAAGAAATGCACAATTCAGATCTGATCAGGTATGTCAGCATCTTTCACATACTCGTTTTTAACCTCCCTGGCCAATTGTGGTTGCCATTTTCTGAAGGGATACTATTCTATAATCCCCAAATCTGGTCTCAAGAAAACTCCTTGAATTCAGAATCTTTTCTTTGAATACTCATTTATGTTACTTTGTACTTCGTACTGCACTTCAGGAAGAGAAGAGGATGTTCTTTTGTTCTAATAAATTATTTTGTGCAATAAATATTCCTTTTTTTGCGAGCAAACATGCATTGTCGGTCTATATTAAGAACAGCCATTTTAGTGGATGCAATATTCAATCATTTCAATTACTACTAATTTGAATCTTGAAATTTGAAGTTACTTACAGAATATAAGTGATATGTTTAAGTAAGAAATGTTATTACTTTTGTGTTGTTGGAAATACAATTAAGACTTCTTAAAGGAGAGGTGGAACTGTGAGTTTTTCTTACTAAATCATTGGCTGTCTTGCCCGAATTATTTACTGGATTTTTTTATGTCTTTTACTCTGGATTTTTGCCACCTTTGAAAGACTTGCATCTCAAATGGCTGGGATGCATACTGTATTGTAGAATATGTATATACTCATAATGTATTGTAGAATATTATGCTTTTTGACAAAACTAGGTAGGAAATAAATCACACTAAGGAGTATCTACTGATAGGGGGTGTTTTTTCACATAAATCCTGGAATTTGTGAAATGGAAGAAAAATAAAAAAAAAAACATTAGGTTTCAAGTGCAGCTGTATAAAGGTCTTCAAATACTGAGATTTAAAGATGTAGATATTAAGCTGAAAACACTGAAACTCATTTGAGGTTTTAAAAGCAGGTTTCCTTTGAAAAGGATGATTAAAAATTTGTGAAAAAAAAAAAAAGAGAATTCAATTTGGGTACAAAAAAGAAAAATGTTAAATGCTTAGGAATACTAGTTTCACTTGTTTGTAAAGCGTGTATATCTGTACACACTCAAATTCATGGGCTATTTCAGTACATTAACAACTACATACACTTAGGGGTCAAAAAAGGTAGGCTGATGATACTATCTAAGAAGCAGCTTAGATATATTGACTCAGCCTGGGCTCAGTTTCAAGGATCTGCTGTTAGGTGTGGCAACATAGAGCTTCCCGTGCGGTACAAAGGCTAAACCTTTGTCCAGCTTCACAGATAGGTTTTTATGGTACCTACACCAAACAAGCAAGTTGTAATCTAGCTCAAGTATTTCTTTAGGAACGTTGTAGACATATTTTGAATCATAGGAAGTTTTAAGCTATGGCAATACAAGCCATATGGGATTCTTAACTTTGATAAATATGATGGATCATTTCACACATGGTCATGCTGAGTTTAATGCAAAAAGAAAAGACTCCAACAATCTCTTTAATATAATTCTTTTTTAATAACAGTTTGTAAAAAGCATGCACAGACTGGTTAACCATACTTTCTCTGACATTAGATTTTGAAATATTAGCATTTTCCTTTTGGTGATTTTTTATATTTTCTTTTTAATTGCATGACAGTTTGTAGAAAGGGAACAACCACTGCTGAGCGCGTCCAACATGTTGAGGCAAATAGTGATACATCAACAGGGAATCTGTGGGCTCTTTTCTCAAAGTCACTGCCAGGCGCTGGTGTAGGCCTAAATAAAATGTAAGCTTGTAGACTGCACCGTTTGCACCACTAGCATTTGAAAATTCAGATCTCAGGCTAAGGGACTCCACAGATATGAAATTTGGCCTTACAGAAACGTTAAGTAAATTCTCCAGAGCTCTTTGTTAAAATTAGTTTGTTGAAGAAGAAACTAAGATATGCGCAGAAATGTTAATTGTTATGAATCAACAATTACCTAGAAGCTTTTCATTCTAGGAAAATGGTTTAGAGACACCTCAAATTTTTCTATTAAATGAAACAATATTTTTTAATGAGCTGGAAAGGGAAGCAGATGGAATAAATAAAACAAAAGCACATACAGTAATTAATAGTGAAATTTTGTTGTATGATACAAAATTCTGTTGGTCAGATACTTCCAGGAACAGAGTTGTGGAGAATTTAAATAGAGAGAAAAAGAAAAATCAGAATAAACATAGATGTATCAGATGGACTATATTACTCATAAACAAAACTAATATTCTCTCTAAAGAAGACAGGAAAAAGAACTATCCATATATGTTCTACTTAATGGTACCAATGCAGGAATTAGCATATGATCAGAGCGGACTACTGAGTTCCCTCCTTCTTGTTAGGAAGCATGTGGAATGGAATGTGGAGTAATGCCAGAAAAGTTATAAATCAATACTAAAAATGCAGCATCTGTCTAATTTGGATGACTATGTTCAGATCTGGTCATTTGGGTCTTGCTATCGATAATGAAAAGAATAGAGGGTCTACAGAAATACACAATTTAAAGTTTGAGTGAAGCATGCTTACATAGGGAAAGAGAGTAAAAGATTAGCTGTTGACTGAGCACAGAAGAGAGAAGATGTGGAAGAAGTATGTACAATAAAACTATTCTTTTACATATCTCTTAAGATCATCCTTTGCATTGTATAGTTTTATTAGAAGCATCTTCTGTTTTAATAGGAAGGGAATATGCAATTAAAATGAACAATGGAAAATTTAAAACAGTAGGAAATGTTTGTTAAAAATAAAAATATGAAACACCGGAATTGTTTATAATAGAAAGGAAAACAGTGGGAGCAAAAATGTAGAATTTACAGGCTACTTTTTTGGAGTAAGTCAGAAGTCAGATTTATACTTTTTGTATCTCCTTCAGCATATATGGCAGGTGGCATAGTGGATGAAAATGTACTATGGGTGTTCTTCAGGAGGATCTTCTTGTGCACCTATGTGGACAGTTAGTTCTCTTTATTATGGAGTGTTACAGGAAGCTTTCTGTATTATGGAGTGTGGATTTTTTCATACCTTTTTTTCCAAACTGGCCATCCTGCCAGTACCCTGGACTTAAAATGAACTAATGGACAGGACCCCTCATTTTCCTCAATACATTGGCCATAAAAGTGCTACAGAATTACTTTGGTGTTGTAAAATCTATCACAAGCTTGTGAAGAAAACTAAAAAGAGAAAATACTACCCTGCCAACCGAGTCAAAAAATTTCATTTTGAAGCAGAAGCAGTGGTTGATGTGCATTTATGCCAGTGCCTGATGTCATGAGTATAAGTGCTTTCCTTCTGGATAACTGCATCTCAGCTTTACAACTAAATCACTATTTTGCTCATAGGACAGAAAAGAAAAGATTAACAGCCTGTACGGTAGAGAGCATCAAACTGCCTTTGCTACAGGAACAGTGTGTTACCCTCTAGTTTATTCATTGCTTGGGTGGGGCTTCAGGCATGAGTGTCATGTATTTAGAATGTGATACAGTTCAGAATGTGACGTACTGAGTGGGAGAAAGGAACAAGTAGGAAAATGGGGCAATTTAAAATTAAAAGAGAAAAGCACATATTAGACTGTGGTATTCCCAATCTTCCTGATCATCACAGCTCATCATACCAGTGAGCTGGGAAAGTCATACCTGCACATATTAGTACCTTCTCCTGATATTTCCAGCTCCATACAGACTAGTTACAGTAGCTTGGCATCATCTCTTCCTGTAAGATAAAAACCTTCTGTAAAGGTTAAGTTCTTCTAGAATCATGTAATAACTCTCTAGTAGGGCAATGAGTCATGGGTGAGCTCCCTCAGCCTATGGGACCTGTCCTGGGAGAGGGAAAACTGGTTCAGGTGCTGGATTGCTTTCAGGCTTCTGCATCTGAATAATCTACAGACACACACTAGATATCAGCAATGACGTAGAATAATGCAAGGAGAAGTTTACCCCAAATCCCCTTTTTCCATTAAGTCCTCTACTTGATTTTGTGTATGTTGCTGATGAGGATTATTGCAGGATTTATTTTAAAGTACTGTTTCCTTTTTGAGAGTGTGGGTCAGTTTGCATGTGGAATTAGGGCAATTGACAAATTAATTTATTTGCCTCTTTTTCTCAATAATTTCCTCTAAGACCATCTACCTGTTCCTTTAGGTGCTCAAAAAGAAGAAAAAGGAAAAAAAAAAAAAGAGAGAGATATAAAAAATTCCTATATTTTCTCTGTCCTGCAAGATATAGAAAAAGGAAGATGTTGCTATTTTTATTTTGATTTTAAAGGCATTTAGAGTTTGGTTAGTGTGAGGTTGAGAAAGATCCTCTCAAGTATGTCTGTCCTAGTTGGATATACATATTTAAGAAATGGATACTGGGCCAGATCCTCAGCATGAAATCAAAAGAGCTCTGTTAATGTATACTAGGTAGGGACTTGGCACAGACAAATATATGAGTATACAAGTGCCACAGCTCGCCGGGTGTTATTACAAAAAGTCTGTCTCTTGCTGGCATTGACTTTCAGAAACAAGCTGTGCTTAGCACCTCTGAGTTTATAAAGATCACACTGCAACCTACGTGCTATCAAAGCTTCAGGAACAAATAAATAAGCAGCTTATCTCTCAAGGTCTTTCCCCCTGATTTTATTATAAGTGACAATAGAACCAAAGTTGTAAAGCACTATAAGATCTTCAGCCCAAGTATGTGCTGTGTATTTTTTCACATTGTCTGAATCTGCTGTTGGATGATGTCCCTCAACAAATTGTAATATTAGGGTTTTTTTAGATCTGTCAGAGTTTTGAAATTAATTCTCACTTTTGTTCTACAAAAGGCATGTAATATTTTTCACACATCTGCTTCAGGAGAAATGAGTCTCCATTGACGCACACACATTTTGAAAAAGAAATGTCAGTTTTATGAATATCTCTATCTTCATGCTGTTGTCTTTGCAGAGCTATCTGTTGTCTACACAGAGAAAATTCAGGGAAGCTCCATTGTATTTTAACCTTTGAAGCAGATACCCTGAATGAGTGAAAACCAAGTAATTTCACTTGTCCCGTGAGAAACATAATAAAAACCTTAAGGCAAGGATTTGCCCACTGTCTGAGATAGGTGAGTAAAAATTTCACAGAGTAGAGATGACAACAAAATAAGATTTCTTAACTACTTTTCTACTGTCGTTCTTCATCAGCTGTGAAACAATAACGATCATGTTCTTGCTCTAATTCTCCCACTCTGGTAAAATCCATCTGTAAAACTGATGGAGGTGACTGAGCAGAAACAACAGGCAGCCAGGCCTTTTCGGCGGGAGGGAATCATTATAAATATGAATCACAAGACGTAATATAAATGAAAAAGCTACCTTGTCCTGGGTTTTAATTCAGCCTTCACTACCTAGTACCAGAGTCCTCTCTTTCAGCAGCCAGCCTTTCAAGAAATCATTCTCTTTGTGAACAGTGGAGTAGGTTGTGCCTTTGCCTCCTGCTACATGACGCCAGAAATTCCCGATGTAAAGTCAGCAAAGGCACATGCCTGAAATGGATTGTGTTGGAAGAAATGACTGGGAAATTATTTTTTTTTTCCTGTTTAATTCATTTGTATTGTATGTCCAAATGTGAGCGAGGAAATTGATGGGTTGCATTTATGCTATTAGTGGTGTGGTTTGGTCATAATTAAGTAAATAAGCTTATATGCCTTTTTTTTTTTTTTTTTTTTTTTTTTTTTCTGACCTGTGTCATCTTTTACCCTTCTGCAGCAAAAGCACATTTGTTAGCTTTACTGGATGGCAGGGGCTACTCCCTCTCCAGCAGCATCCATTGCATGGCTCCGGTGGGAGGTCTCACAGAAGCCCCTGCTGTCCAGCTGTTCCCTACTTCTTAGCTCAGCACATAATCAAATGGTGCGTAGCCACACACTGACTGTGTGCCACATATTTTCTCCTGCCATGTCATTAGTCATTAGTGTCTAGAATTACTGCTGCTGGCTTCTGCAAATGAATGCAAGAGACCTAGGTGAGTTAAAATAAATAAAGCCTCTTGCTGCCCCCCTAATGGACTATTGCCTGCCACCTAAGGAGGGAAGGAATCGGTCATTACCTCGGGCAGATAAGAGGGGCCTACAGTTACTCACCTGAAGTAGGCCACTTATCGTCCTATCCCTGGGCTGAGTCAAATCTTACATATGTTTGCCAGATGGTGGATTCCCATATTTATTATTCTACAGGCTGCAAGAACATGAGGAGAATGAAGAACTTCTCAGCCTGTATATGCTCCTTGCCATCAGGTCTACTCACATATGAACTGAAATATGTTAGCACAGAGTGGTATCTAAAAATTTGAAATATGGTAGCCCAATAATAACAATGTGATATCAGTCTTATTGCTAAGCATTGTATTTATTCTATCTGAGCCTCTCAGAGAGGACATTATAATTCATAAATTAAAACCACTGCATCTGTGATAGTTAGGGCTGCCTGACCAAAACAGAGAGTTAATGAGTATTTCTTCCTTCCCTTACTAGTCCATACCTGATCAATCTATAGATTCTTGACGCATTGTTTTAATGTTAAAAAGTGTTTTATGATACCACAGAGCCTTCAGTTTATCTCAAATAAAAAAGTTAAGAAAAAGTAACAATATATCAGACTTTAAGATGAAACCTCTGTATGACCTTGAGGGTTGACACTGGGGACAGTAAAGTTCAGTGTCTTCATTAGTGTCCTGGACAATGAGGTAAAACTCAGCCCCAGCAAATTTGCAGAGGACACTAAGTGAGAGGTACGGGCTGTTGTCCCATCCAGCAGAGCTTCAGTTGAGTTAGACTGAAGAACTGGGAACCTGGGCTGACAGAAAACTCAAAACCTTTAATGGTTCTGCGTTTGAGGAGAAGCAACTTCATGTGTCAGTACAGACTGTAAACCCACTGAATGCATAACAGCCCTTGGAATCTGGTGGTTACCAACAGTGTGTGCTCATTGTAAATAATATAAGCTGCACCCTTGACTACATTAGGAGAAAGAAGCATGGCTAGCAGATGGAGATTATTATCCTCTTCTACCTGGCACAGGTTGCTCATCACCTGGAATACTGTATCCAGTTTTGGGCTACCCTTGTGCAGAAAGATATTGAGAAAGTAGAGATGATCCAGCAGATGACTCACAAGAAGCAAAGGGCCTGTTGTGCTTGACCTAAGATGAAAGGTTGAGGGGTTTGGGCTTGTTTAGCCTGACAAAGATGGAATTGAGAAGGGAAGCAGCACCATCCTACAACTAGGGAGAGACATGAGAACAGGGTCAAACTCTTCTCTGTAATGCAAGATGGTTAAAGAAGGGACACTTCGTTGAAATGTTTAGCTAGGAGGGTATCAAAGTGCTAATGCTAGTTATCCAGAGAGGCTGTGGAATTTCCATTCATGCAGGTTTTAGAAACTTGGCCCGTCCTGGTATTGCTGGCATGTTTGCTTTAGACAGGAAACCGGACTAGATGATTAGCTGGAGGGCCTTCCCTGGACTCTAAGTTGTACTTTAACTCAGCCATTTAATCTGTCTGAGAGTATTTCTCATACACATCTTGTGAATGCTGTCTTAAGTGAAGCTGTGGGTTGTACCTCATACATTCAAAAATCCTCACTTAGACTAGGAAAGGTAAGCACTTCTGTCATAACAAAGATAAGGGAGAAACTTATCCATAAACTTACAGCATTGTCTGAAAAAATCCAGTCCATGGAGAAAATATTGACTTGTGGATACTAGATATTTTGCTTCTGTCCCTTGAATGCTGTAGCCCACGTTTGTGTCAGCATCACCTTACTTGTTTGTTTCCTTTGGGAAGCTTCCTGCCCTACTTCGTCACTCTTAGAGATGGAAAGACTCCTCCATGTTAACACTTTACTGTTTGAACGTGTAGCTAAAATGTTGAAAGATTTCACGCTGTTGTGAATAATGCCAGAAAGTTGTTTAAAATCTTATGGAATTTCTCACTGCAGCTAATTAAAACTTCTCATTGAAAGATTAAAAAAACAGACTGAAAAAACTGTTCATTTTTTTTCTGCAGCTATATCTCAAACACTGGAACTTCTGGCATTTCCAGCTGCAGATCTTTTGCTTTTGGAAGCTCTTTGAGTACAATTTTAAAGCTGTCAGATGTTTTCTTTTGCTGTGCCAACTGTTGAAAAGCAGTCTGGTCTCGTAAACATGCCAGTACAAGTGAAAGAGTGCTATAGTGTTAGTCTCATGGGATCTCACAGTAAAAGGGATGGAAAACTCATCCCCAAGATTCAGCAACAGAAAACATGTAACCACATGGAATTTTATAGCTCTGACTACCTGCAGTGGTTTTACTGTATCCTTAACTTTTGATGCAGAGATATTAAAACCACCTTGTACAGGTGTGGCAATACCTCACTTTCCTGGAAGGTAATGAATATCATGTTAATCAGTGGTCAGTCTCTCTTTGTAATATGGCAGAGCCACAGTGTTATGACAAATGGCTTTAAACAAGTTCAGTGCTATAATTACGGAAAAGGTTACATTGTTCTACAATTATCCTTTTAATCAATCTTGCAGGATAATCATCCTGCCGAAAAATCTGTTTCTCAATACCAATTTCATTATCTAGGTGATTCTCATCACTAATCATTAGAGTGTGATTCACTACATTCTTAACAACTCCTGTTTTAACTTTAAATGGGTGATTAGACTCAATATACAGGATATTACCTGCACTATCGTCTTTATAATACATTCTCCTTCTCAACTGTCAGTCCGTCTCTTCACTAATAAATGTAAAAGAGCATTTCTTATTAACATCCTTTTCCATAGTAAATCATATTCAAATGAACATTACTAAAGAAAGAGAAGGAGGCAGAATGGTTCTTTCCCTGATGTTCTGTCTTTCCAAACATTGCATGGGAAGGCACAGGGCAAAACTGGGAACCTCCTGGCTGTCCTGGAAGTGTCTGAAGCAAGTGGTAATAAGGCAGTAGTTACTCTTGAATTTTGAACTTGCACAAGTTCCTTAGACATTCCACCATGGAAACAAGAATGATTTTGCAGAGAAATAGGACTGTGGTTTCTTCTGTTGTGAGAGTTGGCAAAACGGTAAGAATTGTCAAAAGTCCCTGTTTGGTACTTGAGGCTTCTGGGACCTCTTCTTGCATGTTTTACTTGCGCCAGTCACACAGTCTCTGGCTTAATTTTGGACATCTTTAAAATGTTTACAGTATTTGGCTACCTCTTGACTTACGAGAGCTTCAATATCTATATTAAACGAGAGTAAGGAAGTTATATTAGTAATGATCACCTTTTTAAAAATTTTATTACTAGTGGTCACATTTTTTTATTTAATCCTGAGGTCTCTACCATCACAGCATGCCAAAGAAGTACTTCCTAGGCTAAACTTTTGCATCAATTTCCAGTGATCCCCACCTAGTGATGTAGAAAGGGATTGCAGCTTTCCATTTCATTAAAAACTAATTGGAATCACTTGGGAAGACAGGTTTTTTTCCAGTTTAAAAGCATATTTAAAGTAACATATAAACATCAGTAAGAAGTTTCAGTGGAATGCTTTTTGGCAGGTTGGTTTTCAAGAGCTTTCCTGTGAAAAATAACTAGAATCGGAGTGTTATATTGCTTAATTGTGAAGTCCCAATTTTCTGGTAAACACCCTAGTTCTGACACTTTTATGCAGCCAGAAGTTCAGTGTTATCCAGAGCCTGTTTAACTCTGGCTGTGACAAGGTCCCTGTTGTGAGGGTAAACTGACTTTGGAGATGATTGCTTCTTGACACTTTGCCTGCCACTTTTGCTTGTAGATTTATGTACTATACATTTTCATTGAGCATTTAACCCTGAATCTTTATATGAGCCTGCCATAAAGCACATGCCTATCATCCAGGAAATGCTTGGCAACACTTTTCCTAGACAGGAGTAATTTTAACATGAAGAAGAATTAATTGTACTGAATTTCTAATATCCTGGGAAATAATTTCTGCCAGCTGTAAGAATCAGGTTTAATTAATCTATAGTTATTAAGTATTAATTTTCATATTCACTTGAAATAATTCATTAGTATGTTTGGATAAATTTTCTCCTGGTTTTTTGCTGCCATCATGGTGAGCTAAAGAATGGAAATGTGAAAAATAAGCATATAAGAAATGGCTTATATTGGAGTAAGTCACGGATCTTGATTGGCAGAAGTTCTACTAATATACTTACTACCTGTGAGAATAAACAATGAGTATATGTTTTTGTTTAAAGCTGGACTCTGCCCAGTTGCTACTAATACAGACAAAGGTTTGTGGAGAGAGAAAAATCCACTCTGTCACAATGACTTATACAAGCTTAAGCAGCAGACTTCCTAAACCAAGACTTATCACTTCAGGGTTATTTCCATGTGACCTGTGGAGGATGCCCGTGAATAGCGGGAGAAGACATGCAGTTTTCTCTGCTGTAGGGCTGAGCCTCTCAGTGCAAGACTAGAAGGCAGTCCTGGGTGTTGTGAAGTAATCATTAAGTTACACGCTTGTCATTTCTTGTACATTCACTCAGAACTAATGCACATCACTTTTTCCAATTATAATCATTCCACCATTTAACAAGCACAAAAGGCCTTAGATTCCAATTTGCCACTGATGCTTCACTCTCACTTGCTTATTTCTTGGCATTTAGGTCAGGCTAGGTTGTGCACAGCTCCAATAATGGGGTATACTCACCCTTCATACAGCAAACGTACAAATGATGAAGGCTAGAACAGCTGGTCTCACAATGTGAGAGCAGATCATTTCCACTGGTATGGTAATTTCTCTATTCATAGTTTTCCTTTCAGTTATTGTAAATACGTTTTATTTTTTTTTGGTTTGCTTATTGCCAAAGCCAAATAGAGAGCACACGATGATATAGCAGATACAATCCTTGCCACACTTCCTTGCTGGCTAAATCAGAGTTCGTCTAGAAAGCATGTCACATTTCATTTAGCTTCTCAAACGTTTCCACAGCTAAAAACAAACAAAGAAAACCCCAAACAAAACAAAAATCTGAAAAAAAAGCCCCACAAAAGCAAAACACCAGATCACAGCTGCTGAAATCCCTAGTCTTTAATCTTAGTTAGCCTCTCACTAATGACAAGTAACTGGAATGTGGAATCAACCAGATGATGTGTTAATAAACAAGCTTTGGCTACAGAGTAGCCAAGAATTAGGAGTGTCTAGCACAACATATAAAATGCTTTTTCTCTTCTTCCTCCTGAAAATCACCTACTCCTGCTGGACTGCTTTGCAAATTTTGAACTAAGATCTGCTTATTTCTGTGAGAGTATTCAGAAGGAAATGGAATCAGGGATGTCTGCTCTCCTTTTACCCCGACATAGTCCTGCGCTTGCATTCCCTGTATGCGTGTGTCAGAGGAGTCCAATGCAGGTGGAATTCCAGTTGGTGGAACAGACAGTCTTGACCCACTGATGAACCAGAACTTGAAGCTACTGTTTTTGGGAAGTGATGCTGTCTGCCTGTCATTCACAAATTTTAGGGAGAGAGGAGCAGTGTAAACTCCTTCAAGACTCTTGAAGATACATTGCCACTGATAGACCACCCTGTCCGATGCCAGACAGAGACTTGTGGCCCCATTTTTTTTCCTCTGTTAAAAAGAGTAATTTCATTTATCACTTATTCACACATCAGTAATGAATGGAAGTACAGAATACAAAGTGAGTAACACAGTGCCAAAATGAAATGGAGGGATACTTGCAGCAGCAAAGTAAAGTTACCAGTCTCTGCTCTGGTATGCCTCAGAGCATGGACTAATTTCATGACACTTCTGCAGTTTCTTAGCGTTAGAATAAGCTGGTGCAGCCTTTGCCCACAGTGTCAGTGGTGGCATCAGAAGTGCTGCAGTTGTTCAGTGCAACTGAGATCCCCCTTCAATCGATGTCCCTCAGTACAACCTTCTCTCAAATCTGTCTCTGCTGGCAACAGGATACAAAGTAATTATGCAGAATTCTAAATTCTTGGAAATGTGGATTTTGAACACATTTAGATGATGGAACAGCAATTCTAGCTCATCTAGAAGCAATGTCTTGTTCCAGTGTAATAGTTCCAGTCTTTTCAGGAAGCAGACTAGCTGCTGTTTTGGGGTATTTTTGCAACATAAAGTAAATACCATTTTTTTCGTTCTTTTATTTGTTTATTTAAATTTAGCCTAACATTATCCCTTTAAATATTAAAAGAAGAAAGTACCAACTTAAAATACAAATTTTCATATAGCTGAAGTTAAGTGACTGCAATAATAATTTTTTTTCCCAATAAAATTAGAATTTTTCTGTGATTGCTATGCTGGAACAAGTAATTAAAGAAAGGAGCACGTGCTCCTTGAAAACTGCGTGACTGATGCACAAGACATCCTCCTCTGAAACTCCCACTATCAAATATCTGTTCTCCTAATGTCTTAGTGAAATCTCTTAAATGAAGTTGTTTCTCTACTAAGGAAGACATTTATGACTAAACATAGTTTAAATTATGTGATGTGTCTTTCAGTTTCATTAGTATTTCTCATATTTATTTACATTCTGTTTCACAATATCCTTTCACAGCTTGCTTTCTCAGAGCTAGGAGGCTCTGGGAAAAAATACTTGGATGAGCTATACAGGGCACAAACTTTTCTCTCAAACTTAATTTTAAGACATAATTGAGTTGTTATCCGCACAGCATTTTCCTTCCCGATTGCAAGAAATGCCAGTCTGTCTCTGTAGATAATAAATGATGGAGATGCAAACTCTGTAATGGAATTTCACATGTACCTCACACAGCCTGAAAGACTAGAATCCTCTAGATAATATGTGATTGCTTCACATGCAGTGCTGCATGCTTCCCTAAGTTTTTGCCCACTACCAAGTGTAGGGCCACACAAGCCTGATTTCTCCCTCTGGCTGAATTGCCAATAAAATCCAACTTGCAATTCATGCTAAGGTAATTTAAGGAAATACTGCAAAAAAGAGCAAGGTTTTTCCCTCCGCAGTCTTTTTATTTCTTCTCTCTCTCTTGCTTATAAGAGCATTAGCTGATAGAATCACTGTATTTACTGCTACAGTTGAAAGATATTCAGGTACCTGACTTCCAATGAATTCAACATATTAAATGTTAAATATTATTCAACATTAGTTTTTATTAACATGCTAACTAATAATTATAGAACTGATACTGTTTCCTCCCCGCAACAAAAATTATATACTGCTATAATATTTGGGATTTGTAGTGAGAATTCGTCAGATAATTCCTATTGTCTAGATCTTCTTTCACATAAGAATGTTTTTGTCTATCATTTTTTGATAAACAAATAAAAATATCTTATTTTTCTTTTAATACTTCTAGTTGTCCTTTACTTTTAATTCTTTTTATTAACACTTGATATGAAGTAGATAGTTTTGCTGTTATAGTCATGTTCTGTAACACTACTTTACAGTAGTTTTTCACAGAATCATAGAATGATTAGAGCTAGAAGGAACCTTAAAGATAATTGAGTTCCAACCCCCCTGCCATGGGCAGGGACACCTCTGACTAGAGCAGGCTGCTTAAAGCCCCATCCAGCCTGGGTGCATACAACAAAAAAAGTTTTTGTTGTATATGAAAGGATCACTTTTTTTTTATTTCCCTGAATATAAATTTATAAGTCTTTGGTAGGATATTTATTGCAAAAAGGTTCACTGTCTGTTTTGTTGTTTACATTTGTGTTTTCATACTTTGAATCTTTATTCAGATTTGAAAAGACTTCCTAAATTTTGATTGTGAGAAGAAAATAGGTAGTGGAGAAAATGACAACTATTTTAATTAATTGTATAGTATAGATGAAATAGCTATGTAATAATTAACTTCCTACCAATTTTACTATTGCTGTTTGTACTGTTTCTATAGGGGAGAAGCCTAGAGGCCTGGATATGTACTAAGTTTTCTCAGGCACACTGAGAAATTTAACTTTTTTTCAGTGAAAAATAGATTTAGTTCAAAAACAAGAATTTTGGCAGTGTGTAAATTCCATATATTTAGGGTATACAGTGGTATACTACAGTTTATGTTTAATTAAATAAAAAGTTCTAAGTATGTAATCTGGTCAGGAGATCATAGATAACCTGTTATGGTTAAGAAAAGATCTATAGGATGCTTTAGTTTGATAAAGAATCGGAACTTTAGTTGTACTAATGTACTTTCTTACCAACATCACTTTTCACAGAGGCCTTTGTAGCTTTCCCATCATATATTGACTTGGTCTGATGCAACTCTTTTAGTGGGTGAATGAGCTGTGAACAGCACAGAATACTTTTATCTAAGATCACAGGCATATTTCGTCTCTAATATCTTAGCAGTTAGTAACGAACAAACTGGTTCAGATAAAAATCTCAGTCTGTAATACTTAGGCTTAAACAAGAACATGAATTTTGAAAAATCTGAAAAGTCTTTAAGATGTTCATACATCTCCAGCAGGGAGTCAAGAATCAAAATCCTAACATATAATAAAAATAAAGTAATACCACATCTTTACCAAAACCACTTAAGCAGAGGGAATTGTTTCTTTGTGAAATGGCTACATTAGAGTTCTAATCATTCAGACACAAAGGGGGGAGATTTCCTGTGTGCTTTAATGCCATCAGGTCTGGTTGGACCACTTATTTACTATTTCTGAAGAGGAAATCTGAACTTTTGTAGGTTTTCTGGTTACGCTAATGCATTATCAAAAATAGTATACAGTTTTGATAAAGTTGCTATCTTTTTATTTGCTTCCAGCTAGACTTTCTAGTCAAAATTCACCATTCAGCAACAGAATTATTAGTCTGAAGAAAAACCCAAAAGTTTTATTGATTTGCCATATCCTTTATCTTTCCTATGCATATGTACATACCAGATTACACTTTTATTCAGATATTATTAAGTAGCTTCAAACCTGATTGGGGAAAAATAAAAGCAAGGTAACGTCATACTGTTCGCAGTCTTCACTGAAATCCTAACTAGTTCCAATGTGGTGTTGGTGGGCTCCTTTATTGGTTGATATTAATTATTGAGAAAACTTTGCCTGAATTCTAGATCACATAAAATGCTGTACAATATTCATTCTTCTTTCATATTCTTCCTCTTCTGTTGTTCCTGGCAGTTAGCATTCATTTCTCCCAGTAGTGTTGGGTAGCGTTGTTCAGCTCATTTTGCATTCTGGCATCCTAGGTGAGGAAAATTCAGAAAATCATGTAGCACTGGTTGGTATGCTGTTGTACTGTGTTTCTTCCTATCATTGGTTTGGGTGAGGTGGAGGCAGATCATAATCCTTTCTCAGAGAATGTTAGGGAGACGGGGAGGCATGAAAATGCCTGCAAACACTTCTGGAATTGCTGTTGCCATTGGAAGTGAGAGAGGAGATTTCCTAAAGTAAGGACAGGGAGGCAGGTCCCATGAGAGGTTTATTTACTTCTTGCACCCTCAGTTATTGAGTCTTTAAGCAGCCATTCAACTGGATTCTCCCCTAAATCTTTGAATCTGGAAAGCTCTTTGCATCATTTGTTGAGATGCCACTTTCTTGGATGAATGCCCATAGCCATATGGCATTGAATTAGCACAGATTTCACTGAATTAACACAGATTTTCAAATTTCATATGTTCTGATACCAGCACAGTTAGCAAAGTGGAAAGTGCAAGTGTTTAACATACAAACATCTTAAAGGATTTATAAATTTCAGCAATGAATTCTGATTCTTAAACAAAACAAGCAGCTATTATGGGGTTTTATCACTTTAGTTTCCTTAAGATGTATGCTGTCACATAATAGAAGGAGACTATTTCTCTGTTGTTGTGCTTTTTATTTAGATCAGGCTTGGGGACACCTCAGGAAGTCTAGTCAAACCTCCGCTCAAAGCACGAGCAACACTGGTTGTGGGCCTTTGACCAGTTGAAATTGCCCAAAGACAAAGATTCCCCAACATTTCAGGAAAAACTGTTCCAGTCCCTAATTATTCTTTTAATGATTTTTCTTGATTTAATTTGTAACCCTTTAGTCTCATTCTCTGGCCTCAAATATATTTTTGTTTATATTAATTGACTCTACGTGGACAAAGAGACACATCTCATTGCTTAAAAACCAACTGCACTTTTGAAGTATATAATGTTATATCAGGCTGCTCTAGCTGTATCATGTGATCATATATGGTTGTTACATCTTTTGGCAAGATGTATGTTTGTTCTGTATTGTGATATCAGTTTAAAGGTGTCACTTCCCTCGAGGAGCGAGCAATTATCTGTAGGTAACTCACATTTTCTCACTGCCTCTATGACAAGATTCCGGCAGCAAATCTCTGGTCACTGGCACACGATCTTGTATTTCCTAACAAATCATGCCTCTGTGCTGAACTGTGCCTTTGCAGTTTTAAATAAGATCCTGATGTCTATGTCATTGTGCTGCGTTGTATCTTCATGGGAAATTCTTATTTCTTAATTTAAAGGCACTATTTTTCATCAAATGACAAGCATACATTATGGCTCTCCATTTTAACCAAGGTACTAGAGGCTATTTCAATTTGACTACAGCAGTTTTCTGCCAAATGGTTACTCTAAGTTATATTGTGCACATTACCCACCAGAAAGCACAGAGTTGATGAGAGTGCACTGTCAACTACACCACACATCGATATGGAGGTTATTTGATTTGAAATTGGATTCCAGTCTTCCTTGATCTGTTGTATAAATGGAGACACATGTGTTGAGGAATTTCTCATGAAGTTTATGAAGAATGTAGTGTACTCTTTAAAAAATTATTTCTTTTTCCTTGGAACTTGACTTTTACTTTGCTAAGACTTCAGTTCCAGGTCTGATAAATATTCAGAGATAAAGTATAAGATTTTTTTTTTAAATGGAAAGAAAACTTGCAAAAATTATTCATTGCGTGGATTTCTTCTCTGATATTAGTTGGGTGTAGGTTGCACACTTTTGTAGCAGGGTGCCTTTTTGACCCTTCTTTAAACATTTAAGACTTAGTTCAGTAGTTCATCCGATTGATGAGACATGTTTCTTAAGTACAGTGCCTTCAAAAGTACTCTAAATATATAATATTCTCTGAGAGACATGTCAGTCATTGTCAAGTTGAAAATAGCTTAAGCACTAAGTTCCTTGTAAGCTGTGTCCTTGTCTTGGGGCCTATTTATAAAGCAGTGGTTTACTGTATGTGTGACACTTAAAAATGCTTGAAAAAATAAATGGACGTACCTTATTTCATTACAGGGCAGATGGAACTGTAGATATTATCATTCAGGGGTGGAGGGAAGAACTTGCTGTGCAACTTGCATGCATATCGCCAGCATGTGCATGGCCCTAAGGGCAACACACAGAACTTCACAGAAAACATATTAAATGGGCATGGGGGAAGCATCCTTTGACCTACATAAAAGAGCCTTTGTGTAGATCTCATGAGCAAAAGTTCATGTTTTCAAACAGATAAAGATGTGCAGCTTATTTGGAATCAAAGGTAGATTGGCAACACTTTTCGTGAAATGGCAAAATCATTAGAATCGTGATTGGTATTCATTGTAAAACATTCATCATTGTGAAAGGTTTTGGCATCGAGGAGGTTGTAATATGTGATCCCACATGAATCCTGTCGTAATTTACTATTAATTGATGTTCATCTGTTGTAAAGTGCCGCTGCTAAGTTAAAAGGAAGCAGAATGAAGAAGGAAAACACAGTGACCTGACAAGTCCTTAGCAGCCTGGCCGTGTGATGGATTCAGAGATAACTGTAAAGTGATTAGCTCAAGATTCTATGAATTTGCCAAGGAATGGGGAGCACTGTGCAGGCAGGGAGGAAGGTGGATGTCTTGCAGGACTTGGCAGGTGGGGTCAAATTAGCTGTGTCATTCAGAGCATTTATGAAGTTATTTTGTGATTTACCACATTCATCTTTCGACAATGAGTTGAAATTTGGAAAGCATTCCGTACAGAAAGGGTGTTGTGGAATGTGCCATGTAGTATGGTCTGAGTCTGAAATAGCCTGTATTTATTTTGAGAATTAGAAAGAAAGTTCTCACTAATAGAATGCACCTGTCAGGCTTGTTAAGAGTGACAGAAGTATTTTAACACCATGAAACAGAGAATTTTATGATGTAGTGCTAAAGGTATTGCAAAATTTTTGTTTTGCAAGAAAATCAGAGGCAATAGGACAGGAATAAAATTTTCTACACCCAAACATTTTCTGTGTGTCTACAATTCAAGAAATTTCAGTCTCTACTGTGAATTCATTAGATGCATTCATTAGGTATGTTAGCAATAGCAGGAATTGCATTTCAGTTTTATCTAAAATGTTTTCCTGCTGTGCATTATTTTGCTGATTTCTTTATATATCCTACATAAAATTGAAACTTTCACATTAGCTTCCATGTTAACGAGATGGAAATAATTCTTGAGTGGGGAAGCTTGTTAAAAGATTTCTCACAATGATATAAAATAATACAATAAGCAATTGCTCACTCATGCATTTCACTTGCTCTGCTATCAAGGATTTTTCACTGTTGAGTTTTTTTTTTTCTTGATTTGCACATAGCTGTTTGAAAAATTCATGCACTTCCCTCTAAGTAACCTGTCTCCTATTATTCTAATTTTATAACAGTAGTACGTATAGGCCATGGACTCTTTGAGTTAAGCACTTTACAGATGTATAACAAAGACAGTCACTGCACAGGAAAACCTACGGTGTAAGTCTGAGGTTTACACTTGTACACAAAGGATGGATAAGATGGGGATAATATAAAGGAACAATGAGACAGTACTTGCCATTATGAAAAACAGTGGTCAAGGCAACACAGCTCTTTAGCTTCAGGCATTATGGCAGGAGAGAGCAGTAGGATGGGGAACTGCAGGGGGACTCATGGCTTTGGGAAAATCCCAAGGAGCCCCCCACCTTCACCCCTTTTCTTGCTGTAGAGTGTTTGTATGTGCAGCTGAGAACAAAATGTGATGGGGGGTATTCTGCATTAAAATTTTTAATATCCATCTGCAGTGCAACTTAAAGAACTGAGTCCCAGCTAAATAGCCATCCCCTAGCATAGTTACAATTTGACTCAAACCATGGTGGAGCCTGGGTTTTCACCCTGGCTGCGGGGCAGGACTCCTAAACAGACCCCTAGAAGAAGTGGGCAAGTCACACTTCATGTTGTTGGTTGTCTCCCAGACAGTTCCTGGGTGATCAGTCCTAACCATTCCCACCATCTCATTTTGATGAGATTACATCTCTTGATATTGCTGACATGCTTTTTATTGGAAGAAAATGTGGACAAGGGATGAGAATGTGAAAACGTGTTTTGTTGTTTGCGGTTGTACAGTGGCTTCTTGGAAAACTAAGCAGCAAGCAGCATTGACACCAGAAGTTTTATGTGCAACTGCTGCTGAGTTGTCCAGTGATTTAGTAAAGCAAGGCCCGTTTGCAAATAGAGCAGCAGACAAGTGGCGGTAGCAGCAAAACTCTCTCCTGTTCGAGATCCAGATGAGTTCCAGGACATGCACGATCTGGGAGACAGCCAGCTTTGTAATGGAAGCTATGACCAATATCTTCCTTGTTGCGATCTTGCCTTTTTCATTACAGTGTCATGTATTATATGGCAGTGGGCTATTCAGCGCAGGAGATGAGACTTCAGTGAGCTATAATGCACACAAAAAAGTGTGACAAATTGCAATGACAAGGTTGCATTTGTACTACGAGGTACAGTTGGTTGTGATTTGATGTAGTGGAATGAAATAATCCCTTCTTGGACAATGCTGGCTGGGGTATGTTGTGCGCTGCCAAGAGTTAGTGCTACAAATACAGCCCGCCATCAGAAAATTAATTCACAGAGAATCAGAACAACCCCTCTCTAATGAATGCGTATGTCGTTAACAATGCTGCTAATGCACGAGAAGTCTGTACATTCAGCTTTATTGCATTTTGAATCTGAAAAGATTTGAAATCTATTCCCATGTTCAATTTGTACTGCCAAAAAATCTCAGTGCCATGAAACAGACATGAAAACATGTTTGTACCATGTGAATATGCATGTGAATATGCATTACTAACTGGCTTGTGCTGCATAGGCTATAACCTGCTCCAATAATTTATTTTTTTAGTGTCACAGAGCTTGTTATAAAGATGTTAGCTCCTGCATTGCTTTGCATTTGGATATCTGCAAAACTGAAAGAAGTTCATGTCAGAATTGAACTCTGCTATGTGAATAGGGTCTATCTAAACATGGCAAGTACTTCTGAAGGTAAAATGATTTTTAGTTTACGTGTTTTTGTCTAGCTACCAAGATTTTAAGGAGCTTCACGGCTCATTAAGCATGTAGCATAGTATTGGAAAATCTTCCCATCAGTCTCTCTTTTTTTCTTCTCCTTTTCCTCTTTATGAGAAGGACCTTTTTCTGATGAATTAAAAATTTTGCACTTACATTTGAAAAAAAAAATAAAGCTTGTGGAAAGAATAATTCTTCTACTACTAAAAATGTCTACTTTAGCCTTCACTGCTATTTAAAAGTATGCATGTGCCTGAAAACAACAACAGTAGCAAAAAACTCTTAACAAAGAAAGGGATCCTTCTTTCTCTTTTACTGAACTGTGTTCAAAACTTGTCTTAAATTCGGTGGAGAAATATGCACAAGGTACTTGTCACTGCATTATTTCTTTGAAGTTTTTTCTCTCCTTAACCGGCATCCTTTGTTGATGAAACAATGAAGTCTTTAGATACAAATATGGCGATTATGCTTTTTGTTCCCATAGAAGCTGATGGGAACTCAAGTGACACATTGCTGGTAGTTTTCTCGACTAAGTAGCTCAGATTCACCAAACGTATCTTCATGCAACTCACTGAGTCACCTGATTTACTAGAAAGAAGTATGCAGCTGAGAACAGAATTTGATGGGTTTTTTTATTAATTAAAATGTCATTTTATCCCATTTTATAATATCTGAATTTTATATAATCTAACTTATTGAAATCTATGATGTATCTAAATATACACATTCTTTCTAATTGATGTGTATTAATGGAGGAAAGGCACAGAAGTGCCCCAGATTGAAGTTTAAATTAGGTAAACTCAGTAGAAAGCATATGTTGTCAATAGAATATTTATTTAAACTGTTCCTTTGAAAATTAAAATATCACCATAATTTTTACAAGGAGAAGTTGAGGCCTTAAAACTAATATGGTCACAGTTGTCTTCTCTGCCTTCTCTCCTCCCTTCCCCCACACTTTGCTTTGTTCTCCTTTCACTGTGAAGTGTCGGTAGGGTTTTTTTCTAGATTAGTTTTTTTTTTAAACACTGCTGTAATATTTTTGAAACTGATTTTAAGGAAGACATTTCCTTGGTGCAATTGCAATTTTTAACAACTGCTAAACTCTTTGTAGCGGATCTCCACTGGTGTAGAACTAAAATCTGGAAGTAATCAGCAACCACTGAACATCAGAAATTCTTCAAAAAACATTTAAACACAGCTGGAGTCTGCTAGTAGTTGGGATAGAATTCAGGTACCTAATCCCTTGAGGTTAGTTGCCATCCCCCATCTCCCTTGTCTTATATGTGGAACTAAAAAGCCCCAGGGTGTTGATGGTTGTAAAGAAACTGTGGCATCTGACACCTGCTGGGAGCAATAAATAAAGAACTCTGCCTGCCATTGTCAGCTTGTGCCTTCCTCCTCCCTGCTACACTGTTGGATTTTTTTTATACGGGGTTTAGGAAGGAGAGATGAGTGCTACCTGTTTAGCCATGTAAACAAACCTGATAAGTAATAGAAATCACTACTGAAAAGCCAGCAGTTTTTGACATGTATGCTTGACCTGTAATACAAGTAAGTTTGCTTAAGAAGTAAACAAAATTGTAACTTCACTTCAAAGAAATATTGTTGTAATTATGTTAGAGATTACATGGCTCTGAGAGTGTCTTTGGATCCTGCTTAGTTCACTTCACAGCATTTCTTTTTTCTGGATTGTTTCTGATTTCCTTGTTACATCTGTTTAGTCTGGATAACCTCTCCCGTTTGGATTATCTCATCTGTTCATACAGTTCCTAAGTAACAAATTAAGGACTTCCATCTTTTTACTTTGAAATGAACTCATGATTTTGCTATATGCAGAAACAAACAAAAATGCCTTCTTCTCAACACTCCTACAAAAAAGTTTTCCTCTCTCACCTCCCATACATGCAAACAGTGCTATGTGTCTAAGTGAACTGAGAGACTGGTAGTGTGGTTGGGAACTGGTAGCACAAGTATTGAGCTTGGTTCTCCTGTACTCAGCCTGCAAGGACGTTCAAGTGCTATGGACTGGCCTGAGCTGCTGAAGGAAAGGAGGTGACTGATTTTCAACAGTCTCCTGTAGTCCACACTAAACCTCTTACTTGTTTCTGTTCCAGAAGGAATCTTTGAAGAGGAAATGCAGTGCTGGGAGGGCAAGGTACTTTAAAATATAGTACAGAGCTTCATTAACAATATTGCAGTCAATTAGATGCAGGAAACAAAGTGTCTAAGTGTCTTCTATTCCTTACACTAGTCCCTTCCAATCCCTGTAATAATTTCCCTCCTATGTTTTGGATGCATGCAATTAAACTGATTTTTAATTATTTATTATTTTTTTTTTTACAAAATGTGAAATATCTAAGAAACTTGTAGTCAAAGTAATTACAACTTTTCCAGTTAATCTACAAATCAGAGTTTAAACAGGACATCAGTTCTGCTCTTCCTTTGTGACCATCCTCTGCAGAGAAGTAAATTTTACTCACTAGAGAACAGCGCTAAAGAGTGACACTTTGACAAAGATTTTTTTTCCTTTTTGTTTTGAATGACTTGTACATCTGGTTTGCAGTTGTATTTAAGTGTTACAAGCCTATATAACTTCTAGAACAGAGTCTAAAATCCCATCAGTGCTATAGACAGCATTGTAATAGACTCAAGAATGTGGAAAAAACACAAGAAAAGAATGTCATCAATGAAATTAATCTTATTCACATTCTTAGCACTCTGTAGGTCCATAAGACTTTTGATAGACTGATTAAGTTATTATAGAAAATCAAAGCGGTTTTTGGAGTCGAGTGGTACTTTTGAGTATTTTCAAAATAGAAAATTTTCTGCAAAATTTTAGCCTAAAAACTGGAGTCCCTTTTGCCCAATATCAGAGTTAATCAGGTTGCAAGTAAGCTTAAAATAGTGATGCAAATTGTTTACGTTAATTTGGTTTGAAAGCAAAAAGTTGTGATGATCACTGCCTTAAATTTGTGTTGGTTTTAATACTCATTGATATGAAAAGCAAAAGTCTACTATTTTCTATGGACTGCAATGCAATTTCACTGTAGCACCTTTGAAGTACAATGTATATAAGCAGATGAGAGAATTAAACCTTTTCCACTGCTTGCCAATGTAGTCCATTATGTCAGGAATAATTTAAAATCACTTAAACATTTAAAATAGGCCACAGAAATGATCCTAAAATGGAATTATATGGCTTTAAGCATGCGATTATGATTATGTTTCATTATTTACATTTCAGTAGCTGAGACTATTTTCTGTTCCTTTCTACATGATATTTGCTTAAAGTAATTATACCAACTGAGAACAGTGGCAGATTGAAATTAAATGTTTGGATTAAATATTTTGTCAGCAAACATGCAGCAACTGCTTTACTACTACTTCTCTTCTTCTCTGCATACTGATTACAATAAGATTAGCTTTTATCTTGGCATGATTTTAAAATGCCTAGATAAATGCCATTTGATATTGCAGCTTTAAAACAATCTAGAAAGAATCTGGATCTAAATAATAAGGTACATATGATATGAAAATGCAGAAATATGTGATAAGTCTATCTGCTCAGTGCCTCACCCTATCCTCAAACAGGCTATTTTTATTGTATTTCCAATTAATCTGGCTTGCTGTCCTAACAGCAAAATATGATTAACTGAAGGCTTCCACATTGCTGCTGATCTAAATATATGAACTTCTCATGGGGCCTTTTAGAGAACTAGAATCCAGGACACCTACTGCTTTCTAATCCTGAAACACGGGAAAACATTTTGGTACTGTATTAATAATGAAAAAAGTCTGTTATCGCCTATCAAACAGGAATTCTCATTAACCTTAACAAGACTTTCAAGTGTAGATAAGCAAATATAATATGAATTTTCAACAATTGCAGTTTCAGTGCAGAAACTTAGAAACAGGAATTCAAACTGATGCATCACAGCTTTAGTTCTCTGTTTAGCTGTGGTTTACGTTGCTGAGCCATAGCTCTCACCTGGCATAACTGAGATGGGCTGTTTTCCTCCCTTCCCCGAGCAGCCCTACCACCCCATGCATGGAAGGAGGTGCTCCTCAGCCTTTCTGATCTTGGGCTTGAGTCTCAAGATGCTGCTTGGGCCACCAACTGGGCCCATTGCTCCTCCTCTGGTAGAGTCCATCTATGACCAGTGCTCTTTGTCCCAGAGGTCACCCCACTTGATTATGTCAGCCTAGATGCTTCCAATTATTCTCTATGAAAAGTCTTACTGAATTGGGTAATATCTAGCTCAGCTGGATGTTTCTAAACATGTTTCTCAGCTGGATGTTCTAAAGATTTTTCACCTAAAACTGCTACATGTAGTAGAGAGAGAACAAAAATCTTCAATAGAAGTTTTTTCCATAACTGAACTTCACTTTAAAAATATTCTCATTGGTAAATAAATTCTATGTATCTTTTTTCCTTCTCATTTTATTTCTTTGTAGACACAAAGAAGAAAATGTCTATATTGAGTGCTGTGTATGTATGTATGTTATCTCACGCTTTCTTATGTAAAATGCCTTCCCTTCTGGTTGCCTCCTTGGTATGCTCTTATTCTTGTGTATTTTTGCCTAAGGAACAGACAGAGAGATAGTAACAGTTTTGTCTCTTCTTGAGTCTGAAGGGAGTTGGATATAACATTCTCTAGTCTTTCAAGAAAAGGCAATTTTTACAAGGTAACAGAAGATGATTTCTCTCTGAGGGACCAGAGCACTCCAGAGACTCCCATTTAATCTCATTGTATGTTGTGCCAACTTCTGGAGCATCTCAGCAGAGGATTTTCTAGCTGTTTCTGTAATGCACTTAAGTTCAATGTATTTTGTACTTAGAAAAGGAAGATGTTCTCCTTTTAAGACACTTTTTGATGCTATTAGTTTGCACCTTGCAGCCGCAACTATAGAAGATTGTTAGAATATTTTTTGTGGTTTTGCATTTAAAGGTCTTTGGATATAGACAGACAGCACATTGTTATTATAATCACTAAACAAGATAGAAAGATGCCACAATATTGGAAAGGTTAATGGAAAAATCTTAACGAACAGATGCATTGTTAAGGCTTCTCTAGGGCAAGTTTGAGTAGTGAAGTTTAGAAAGCCATTAAACACAGCTGCACCAGCGTATGCTGGGACAAGCTGTCTTTAAATATTCTGCTGTAAGTGTGAGTAATACAGTAGCAGAAATGCACCTGACCACATATGGTCATTTCTATTTTCATTTTAATTGCCTTTAAAGGAGCACTTAGGAATTCCAAATAATTCTAGTGTACTTTGTCAGCCAGCAATGAAAGACACTGTTGCAGCTACATAAAAATGAAGACTTAAAAATAGTAAGTATGTGTGCAAGCAGCTTATTTCCTCACCCAATGATGTTAAAGGCACTTACATGTCATGGATGTAACAGAGCATTTGGAAAAGCAGACCCAATTCATACTGGGCACATGGCATGTGATTTCCTATTGAGCTATAAAGAAGAAAATAGCATAATCAAATGCAAAAACTTTTCAGAGCTGTCAGCTAGCACAAAGCTGCTTCTGGGAAAACAAACTGCACTATTTACAAATTGTGATATCATCAGGAGCTATTTATGTAGTGAAAATAATTTACACTCCAATTACGTATTTGTGGATAGGCGAGCCAGAAATGGCCACTTGTGTCATCCAGGCTGACCCCCAAACTAGAAATGAGACTAAAGCTGGGTTTTTAATTATGAAATATACTTTCCTTGGTGAAGACCACTTTATTTTTTTATTATTATTTTTTTATTATGGCATTGAAAACAACTCTGTTTTCAATAGCCAAGCACATTTCGAGAATCAAAAAAGGAAAGTTATTAATATGTAAAGGGATTTTTTGGCAATTAATCATGGGCTTGTAGGAAATGCTGGATCATCACCTTTATTTCTTGCCAGAAGAGTAATTTTTTTTAGAGTTTTTTTCCAGTCAGATTTAATTTGTGGCAAGCCATTGGGTATGTACTGCTTTACTTGGGAATTGATCTCCACTCTGTCATTCATCTGGAATTTTCTCCTTTTAGCTTCATTCAGTTATGCAAAATTATAAATTATATTAAGCTGCTAGATTTATTTTCTGTGTCTATAAACTACTATCTAGATTTGACAGTTAGAGATCTCTTGTTTGGATAAGCCATGGAAGGGTAACTGTTATAAGCTCTTTAATTTGAATTGACATGACAGGACATGCTGGATTTTGAGACATCCTTTGCAAAGACCTCTTT
>VZRU01009415.1:279643-306945 GCA_013398155.1 Pedionomus torquatus | reverse complement strand
TTTTTTTTTTTTTTTTAATGGATTCAAACAGCTTTTCATACCCAATGCAAATTATTAAGGATAATTGCTGAAAAAAACAATACCAAGGAGCAAGAGAGCACCAGGTATTTCCTGGTACTTAGTAGTACCTGTAGTGGAAGGGCATACATTTGCCAGAAAATTATTTGGTCTTTCCTTGTTACAGGATTGAGATAACTGTAAAAGATTAGACTAAGAAATGTGCTTATCTATTTGTTTAGGTTACATATTCAACAGTGACTTGTGTAATAAAGAGTTTTACTGGAGTGTCTGAACACACTTTTAAAAACTTTTCCCCTGTGTATATCTTGCACAAATAATAAGTAAAAACAATTAAATGTGCTGTGGGAGGCACTAAATACTAAAAGTAATATTCTTATCACAGTAGCGATGACAGAGTTAGCTGTGTTTGCAAAACTTGAGAATTTGGGCAGGTATAGTGTCTAAAAAATGTAGCACAAAAAAAAATAATTTTCTGGGCATTTAAAAAAGCATTTCCATATTAGTGAGGAGAATTTTCCTCCATATTGTTTAAAATTACTTTCTGCATGCTGTACGTACAGCACTTGGGGCTGTCAGATGAAAGCTACTGCCACTTCAGTTTACTGAAAATTAAGAATTGAACATGAGGCTCCAAATTTTTCTTGCAAATCTGTGTGGAAATTGCTGCCTGCTTTCAAAAAAAAAAAAAAATAAAAATCTTAGGAGTAAAGAGAGTGTTCAAATATTTCCTGTAGCTAGTGAAATCAACAGTCATCATTTGTACATGTTTATTCCAGCACTAGGGCTCAAAGAATGTATTCACGTATGTCAGGGATTCAAAAGAAGCATGTATGTATGTGCTGGAGTGGGCAGCTCATTGAGAAACATCATCTGTGTGGTGTGTAATGAGTATAGCTCATATGGTAATGTGCCATCAGGAGGAACTCGGGAATAAGACAAGCTCAGTTGCTTGGTCTAATTCTTAATGCCAGGCAAGAAATAGTGTAGATATGATGCCTTCCAGAATGGTTGAACTTTGTAGATGATTTGAGCAGAAGAGCTTTGGCATCAAAGCAGTGTTGCTACCTCACGGTGACAATGATCCCAATAATATATAGTGATATCTTTTTGAAGTATTTTTCATCCCAAATTATCATAAGACTGAAGGAAAGTTTCTGAAGTAATTTAGACTATTCCTTATCACTGATGAATTGTTTCTTTCAAGATAGTCCCAAATATCAGCTTTTCACTGTTAGATGTCTTAGCAAATGAGGGACTTTGCCACTTCTGATGGAGAGGCAAAACAGAGCTCTCATAATATATGACTAGAGCTTGACTAAACAATAGTGGCTCTTTGGTCAGTTGAAGTTATTGCAAGATCCTCACAGTTTTTTCCTCTCTTCTTTCAGATCTCTTGACTCTTGATAAAAAAATCTCCTGTTGTGTATCATTACTCAGAAGCTCTCCAGTCCATAGCTTTGATTATAGTACCATGAGTGACTTGACCTAATATAATCTGCAAATGACCAAATTATTTCTACAGAAAGATACCAATATGACCTTATTTGTAGCTATTAATTCTCTACCAATCACTCTACATTTTCAGTGAATCCCATGGTTAGGATGGGTAAATGTAATTTCAGTGTTTTCTAAGACTGTACTAAGATGGGAACTCAATCTAGCGCCAATGAACTTAATGAACTTGCTCTCTAGGCCCCCTAGAGTGCTCTTCATTTTACTTGTTGCCAACAACAACATTTTTAATCACAATCACATCTGTTAGAAGAGTGATCAAGCTGTAAGCTTTTATGGTTGAACCCCTTTCACTATATTCCACAAGGATGTAGTAATCCAGCGTCTTTATCCCAAATTGTTACTCAAAGCTGTGTACCACCTGGATAAGACCATCAATCTTCAGACCACTGTCTCCTCTATAATGTGTTACACTCCATACCATTGTAAAAAAAAAAGGCATTTAAGGTTGCATTTAATGTCTCTGTTTTCATAAGACGAAAATGTGAGGATGTCTAGATTTGTAGTGTCCTCAAGGAGCAAAAAGATCATCTTTTCTACTAATTATCAGTTACCTGGATTAAGTTATATTGTAGGATCAGATTTACATTAGTTGACAATACTCATGCCTAAATCAATTTAAAGAGCAGGACTTTAGAATAATCCCACATTAAAGCTTTGTGATGTCCTCCCCTAGATTTCTATGTATATAGTTTAGACAGTAGCAATCTTTCAAAAATGTTTACTAAAATGTCTCTAACTGTAAATCTCTGGCCTTTTTTTTTTCTTTTTTTTTTTTTTTCCCCTTTTGAATGTTTGTGTTAACTGATGCATTAAGTGGGGAAACTGAAAAATAATTGTATGTACTTCCAGTGTAATCATCTCCTAGGAGTCTGGGTAAACCCCCCCAAGACAGTTAGACACTTTATAGCCCTGGCTTCAGCTGGCACATAAAACAGTCCCAGTGGACAATACTTCCAGGCTGTTCCTGCTGTTGAATAGCAATGGGAACTTGTCCAAACTGTGCTGGGTAGGGAAGCTATTTGGTAAAGGTAGTAGCTGTTTATAGAAGTCAGCTATAACGCTATCTGTTTGGGTTTTTTCCCTTATTTTTTTTTTGTTTGTTTGTTGGGTTGCTTTTTTTTTTTTGTTATTGTTATTAGTTTTTCTTTTTCAGTTAGGCGTGTTTTGGCTGTTCTCTTTTGAAAATGGAAATTGGTTATATGGTTACTTTTGGTGTGCTAATCATGTATGGTAAGATATGGACAACAATGATACTCTCATTATAGCTGAAAGTGTCAATATTTTACACTTATAGTCTTTTTGTTATAATTAATTCTACATTAAAAGTTTAATAAGATAGTGGAAAATGGTGGCTAATTTTTCCAGCTCAAAGTAAGGAGGGAATATAGATGGACAGAATATAATTAAAGAGGCTGGAATTTGGCCAAGATGCTGGCATTGTTATTTTTGCTCTTGCAAAACTACCATGGGATCTTTAATGGCCTTGAGTGGCCTCAGTTGTATGTCTCTTTTGAAAGATGGATGCTGGTGATCCTCTGCTGCCTAGTGAATGCACTGCTAATGCCTGCCTGGCTGAGAGCTGAGAATAAGAGCAGAATGAAGAGATTCATTAAACGGTGAAAGATCAAAATGAATGAATGGTGAAACTGAGGACCCCTGCCTTCTCTAGGAAGTTTCTTGTTGCTACCTTAAGGAAGTGGTGGTCTGATCCACAACTCATTGAAATCAATGAAAAGAATCTAATTGATTTCAAAGGATTTTGGCTCAAACCCTGAGTCCCATTTATCTTGCTCTTTGTTCTCTGGTAAGGATTAAAGTAACCAGGAAGTCTTGTATCTGGCTATATCATCCCAAAACATAAAATGAAATTGTCTCTATCTGTTTAAACAGATTTTCCATAAGAGCTGCTGTTCAAGGTCAAGAGAAAGGGTCTAGGCAGGTTCCTGGCCTGGAGCACAGCCTCCCTAGGGCTGTGAAATGAATCAGCTCAGTACACATGGCCTACCGAATTTGGTTGTCATGTATTTATATCTGTGGGGTGTTTCTTTTCAGCCCAAGTTTACAGGATCTGTGTACCGAAGATGGGCTTTGGCTTTACCTCATTTTTCTGTAGCCATTCATGAAGTAGTAATGTATCACAGCAGATAAACCTCACACATCTGTCACGTTATGAGGAGCTGTGTTATTGTCATGGTTCAGGGATGTATTTTTCAAACTATTCTCATACTTTCTGCTTCTATTTGGAATGAATTTACAGTACATTTAGCCCTAGGTAATCAGAGTGCTTTCTGCTACCATTGAAGCTAGCTGGCAATTTCCATTCTATGCACTGTTTTCAGGCACATAACCACTTAAAAACTTTATCTTGCCCCAGCTTTATTGGACTGTACATGATTTACATTTCTCTGATAAGCTGCACAGCTAACAGAGGACAACCTCATATGTTCATCCTTATAGATATCTGAACTGCAGAATTTACACATTTGAGCCCTACAAATAGGGCAACAAAGATGATTAAGGGATTGGAACATCTCCCTTATGAGGAAAGGCTGAGAGAGCTGGGACTCTTTAGCTTGGAGAAGGGAAGGTTCAGGGGAGATCTTGTTACTGCTTACAAGTATCTAATAGGTTGGTTGATGGAGGATGGAGTCAGACTCTTTTCAGTGGTTCCCAGTGACAAGACGAGGGACCATGGGCACAAGATGGAACGTAGGAAGTTTCATTCAAATATGAGGAAAAACTTTGTTATGGTGGGGGTGACGGAGCACTGGAGCAGATTGCCCAGGGAGGTGGTGGACTCCCCTTCTCTGGAGACCTTCAAGACCTGCCTGGATGCAGTCCTGAGTAATGTGCTCTGGGCAATCCTGCTTTAGCAGGGGAGTTGGACTAGATGATCTCTAGGGGTCACTTCCAACTCTGACAATTCTGTGATTCTATGAAATTGTCCTGAACCATGTGTACAGTGTGTTCTTAACAATATGTAGGCAGTCAACTTTAGGGAGGCAAAGTTAGAAACCCTGCTAAAGCTACACTTGTATGTGTTGAAATAGTGTAGGAAGATATATCTATTGCCATCCTACCACTTTTTTTTTCCCCCTCTAGGCAGTAAAACTTTTAAAAATCAAGTATTTTATCTAACCTTGTTTTCCTGTGTCTTTCCAATGAGTCATTCCTTTGTTTAATGTGCTCTCTCTTTCATTAACAGGGGAATGTAGTTAACAGTGTGTGAGTTAGAGGGGCTCTCTTTTAAAAGTCCTCTTTTATGCAAAAATTCTTTTGAGAATGTAATGATCTCAGGTTTTTGCTTTTGCTTCTGCTTATGCGCTGCTTTTCTCTTGTTTTGGTATTTTAGTGACTGCAGAGAAATGACCCTTGAAGTTATAGTGTCAGGCTGGTAATGAACTGACATCCAGGGGAAAAAAACATAAACCTTTTCTTTCATTCTCCCATCTTGTTGTGTTGATTTTCTTTTTTTTTTTTTCCCTTCCCTGTAATTAGACTTGCCACCATCAGGGACAGTCTTAGTTATTAACAGCATCTTGCTCACCTCTGTAGAAGGACAGGAAATATCCACCTCAGTACCAGTTTGAGAGGTGGACAGAAACTGGCATTCATACAATCCAGTGTTCTTCTTGTATTAACCTTTCTGTCCTTGGGGACCATCACTTTTTCTTTGTGCATGGAATCTCTGCTTTTCTGTTACTTTTGTGATTTCTCTTCAGTAGTCATGGAATTTGAATACAAATTTGCCATTTGAGTGTTTAATTCAAACAAAGAACTGTGGTTGCAATCCCTGCTACTCTGCATAAAGATGTAAAATGAAAAATCAAACATGCTTTTCTTCCTCTAAGTTTGAGGCTCTTGTATCCCTTTGGTGTGGGCATTGACATTACCAAAGCATCCTGACTGGATGCTAGTTGCTAGTCTAAAAGTTATGCTGTGTAAATTGTTCAGCTTCTCTTTTGCCTTTGTTTCCAAAACTCCAGTCATCTACTATTTGATCTAAAGGAGAATCTCTGTTAGCTAGCTGTAGTAGTAAATCACGCGTTTGATGATATTGGTAAAGACATTGACCAGCCTTAAACAAGTCAGAAATTGTTTACTCCATTTGCAGTTTTAACACACTAATCTTACCACGTGTGAATAGAATCACATTCCCTCACATCTCTCACACCTGCAAGCTATGCATCATCAGCATCAAGACCAATGTTCTTGTTTGGTATCACATAGACTTGCCAAAATCTAGTCAGTAAGTTAGGCCTTTGTTAGAGAGTGGTGCTGTCCCCATGCCTATTGGGCATTGCGAGTAAAGCAAGCTGTCAGTCTGATGTGTTTACAGATAGATGGGTCAGGAGTAGAAGCAATTATTTTAAATGTGACCTGACCAGTGCGGAGCTGGGGAGATTTTGCACATTTATAAATGACCATCTTTATCAGACATCCAGCCAAGGATGTATTACCAAGCCAGCTGCCTGAAAGCCTTTTGAGTTGATATTATTTAGACCTTTCCTTGCTTTCTAGAAAGCTTGCAGACCCTCCCTTGCAGGAATGAAAAAGTGAATATACGCTATGAGCTTCACATATCATTGTGTTCATAGGAGGGCTTACCAATAACAAAGAAAAAAGACAGGGCACATATTATAAATATGCTTCTAAAATGAAGCCTTTTATCTTTATTCCCTAATATTTCTCATAAGGATACCATCAGGTCTCTCTATCACCTTTTTCAGTGTTGTTTTTTCATTCTAACAAACTATCTCTCTCTCTAAGCCATTATCTAAAACAAAGTTTACACTTCTGATTTGCACACAGGGATGCTATTTAATGTCTGATATTCTTCATGACCATGTCTTCGCTTTATCTCATTTTAGAATAATGATAAAAGGAGCTTTGGTCCCCTGCTGCTCACTGTATCCTTCCCTGAGCTTGTTTTCCTCGGCCTTTAAAAAAGTGAAACTCCAAATCCATGTTTAAAACAAAGTACGCTTAATCCATGGATCTGTCAGCAATGCTCTCAGTAGGTATGCCAAATTTTCCATATTCCATTTACACTCTGGCTCTGGCCAGGGTAAAATTTGGTCCTGTTCACAATTTAGACTGAACCCAGACCTCTTCAGTGTAAAGTGGAACTGTGGAATCCCAAAACAAGTTTTTTGAGAATCTGTTGTGGTCATATCCCTCCCATTCTCTTCTAGGACAGCAAATATCCCAAGATATTATTTCTGTTGGTTGTCTTTGCTGGCAGTGGCAGTGTGATTATTTAAACCACTTCCTGCCTTTTACTACAGCTCCAAGGGGCAGATGGAGGGAGAGAGCAAGTAGGCTGATTTGTCTTTATCATCTGCATTTTTACCCTCAAAGTTTATAGATTTGTCTGATTTTTATTATGACATGATTAATTTTTTTTTTCTAAAGAGACTAGTTATTCAGTCACCTTATCTTTGTCCAAATTACAAAACATTTGGAGGGTAGCCATGACAATTCCTAGACACTTTAGGTGCAGGGTCTTTGATGCTAGAATATGCTTCCACTGGCCATATATCAAAGTCTGAGTTGGTCACCTTGTGCATCATAGGGCAACATGCACATATTGGTCCTTAGTGTTTGTCAGGTAGTTGGGCTTTCAATATAGGACAGAATTATGCCTGTTTCCCACCTTGTCCCCCTTCTAAAGCAATATTTTAAAATCATGAACTGTATAATATCTTCCATACACTGAGATCATGGTAGGCTAAGATAGGATGGCAAAATAAATTCTTAATCAATCCTATTATATACTAACCAGTTGCTCATGGTCTTGTGTCTCTTCCTGTGTCTTGGGAACAGGAAGGATACAGCTGGAGTATCTTTCGTGCTCTTTTAGCTTTATTTTCCTTTCCTTCTTCTGCAATCTTTATGAGAGAGGAAAGAAGGTGAGAGGAAGAGAAGAAAACAGAGGGAGGAAAGACAGCAGTAAAAGATTCTTTGCAGCATCTTCATCAAATGTTAGAGTCTCCAACTCTTGGAGAGATCTTGAGAGTAATTCTTTTTGTCAACAGCACCTTTATACAGGCTCATACTGTGATATCAGTACTGGCCTGTACTCTTCTGCCTGTTCCCCTGTCATTTCCATGTGAATCAGTAGAAGTGGTGCTCCTTTGTACCATGGGCTGTAGTAAACCTGTGGACCCTCTTCTTGGGTGGTTCTGGGAAGTCAATTGAAAAGAACAAAGATAATTTTTAAAAGTTTTGAAGAGTGAAATAGTAGGATAGTTTCTAGAGAGAGGTGGATCCTCCCAGGTATACTTGAAACAGTAAGGAATACTTAGACATTTGTTTTCCAAGAAAAGTGTAGTTCCTTAGTTTGAGTAAGTAAAAATATATTTTTGAGAGAACATGGAAGACAATACTGTTATGGCCAGTGCTACATTAAGAAATTGCAATAAGACTGGACTAGCTGACATAATGGTCTTTTTCTGTTTGTAATAGTTGTTATTGTACTTAGTCCCTGCCCATTTGTTTCTCAGATGTCTGACCCAGGGCCAATATAATCCCTTCCACCTCTTGCAGGTGAATTAAGCTCAAGATCTGTGATTTTTTAGCACTAAGCTATGCTAAAAATCCAAGGTATATGTCTGAATTAATATAACTTATTTTTTAGTATTTGAATTTTTTGCATCACAACGAAATTTATTTTCTGCAATTTATGGGAACGTAGTATTTTTAAAGCTAATATATCAGTTATAGTCTCTGCAAGAGCATTTTGGCACAGTTTTGCTAGATATCATTGTCTTGGCATGTATCCCAACTCCCTTCTCCTGATCTTTTTGACTGCTCTTACCCTGGGGATTGTATACTAAGTTATCAATACTGAACTGAGTGTCTCCAGGAAAGAGAGAGTGCCTTCAAATGCATGAAGTAAAAATACACAAAATATGCTATTTTAATATGAAAATAATTTTATGGTTAGTCTATCCTGTCTGAACCTGGTCATTTTTATAGTTGAGGAATTCTCACTTTTTAATCTGTAGCATTGACTAGTGTTCAGAAAAATTGAAAAGGTACTGAATGCTGTTTTGTGGCCAGAAAAGATGGCCTGGAAGTATGACTTTTGGATTCCATTTTTGCTCTATGATTTTTTAATCTCTCTGGACTTGGTTTATGTCTTTAAATATGTAAACCCGGTTCTACTTACCTACATAGTTCTTACTAAACTTGGTGAATGCAATTATGATTCATTACTTAACTATATCTTACTAGCATGGATAACTCAGCAGCAAGAGAAACAGTTAAAATTAGTGTACTTATCTTGTTTAGTTGTTTACTGTATTTTTTCAGTATTTAATTGCTTACTCCCTTTTCTCAGTCTTGATCCTATCTCCGTTCCTCCTTGTGACTGAAACACTTTCTCTCTGTCTTTCAAGCCGCTCACTTTATATATTTCCCCTTAAGCCCTTTCTTTTCTATTTAGCTTATGATTGACTCCCTTTGCAAAGCATTTTGTGATATTGTGTGTTAACTTAAATTGTATTTTACATAAAAGGTATGAGATAAAATAAAGAAGAGGGTGGGAGATGATGCATTAGTGTGTGGGCTGAAAGATGGAACAAAGGGTTGTTTTTAATTCAATCTGAAAATAGAAAATACGATACTTGCTACACTTCTGTGCATGTCAACAAAACTGTGACTTTACTCACAGAATAAAAAGTATGAAAACTCTCTTTAAGCTACTGAGATATGATAAGTTAAGAATCTAACCATGTCATTTGCTGATAAAAATAATCCTAGGCTCCTTTTAAGCACTTGTTATAATGTTGGACAATGTGAGCAAAAGAAAATAATTTGCATTATGAAAAACTCCTGTAAATATATCTGCTGAATTGCAATGTGCAGTTCCAGCAGGATATTGCTTAGAGAGATTTTGTTTAAAACATTTATTGGAGGCATATATTACAGTATATCATTTACTGGCTGGAAGCCATGCAATATGTGTCTTAACAAAAAAAAATTACCTTGTAATATGAACCCCTCCAAGGCATAATTATATAATAAAGTTCTTATTGGGAAAACTGGAAGAAGGCCAAGCCTTGTCCAAATATAGTGAATGTCAGAGCCAAATTTATTATCCTTAGCTATTAACAGGAGAAGGCAGGTTTTGTTTACCAAGCCTAATTCTCTCCTAATTACAGCCACTATAAAATAATTACTATCCATGGGATAACAACACAAGACAGAGTGACTAACAGAAGAAACTGCAGGGGTTAGAAAACAGAGTGCAATTCTGTGTCATTTTGAACAGCTTGTGTACTGCCATGAACAAATTAACGGACTTCATTAAGGAATTATGTTTTAAGAGTGGCTTTGCAGTGAAGCAGTAAAGCAATTAATGCATCTTATTTGGTCCTAGATCTGAGTTCTAGTGTAGTCATAGACAGCAACTTAATTTCTTTTTTTTGATGTATCAGGTATAATAGGATGCAACCACATTACTGAATAAGATCAGTAATTAGTGTATGGAAAGGACTTTATTTTGGACAAATGATACCCAGTCCCTATTGACTCAAAATGTTTTGCTGAATACACTCATAGTAACCTAATCTTAATTGAATTAAAAGCAAAGAGAGACACCAAACTATGTTGTAAAATAC
The DNA here is from genome assembly GCA_013398155.1 of Pedionomus torquatus. Classification (NCBI taxonomy): domain Eukaryota; kingdom Metazoa; phylum Chordata; class Aves; order Charadriiformes; family Pedionomidae; genus Pedionomus; species Pedionomus torquatus. The sequence continues at coordinate 296,782 of VZRU01009415.1, read as the reverse complement.
TTTGCATATTCAAATATTTATTTCCATTATACCTCGGGTAAAAACTCACAGCACTAAATAAATGGTATATAAGGTCTATGTTTGTATTTGAGCAAGGAAAGTAGGTTCTTGCAAAATTGTCAATATTTTATTGTTATTCTGAATAAAAATCAGAATAGAATATTTCTCAGTTGAAATGTAATACTTCATTAAATTTGTAATGTTGCCATTCTCACTTTGCCTAGCCTCTTCCATCCTGTCATACATTCCCAGAGGTGCACAGCAGACATAGGTCTAGTTTTTTTGCACAACTGAAGTGTACGTATCAAAATCAGCCTGTACACCACATATTCACAGTGTAAAGAGTTGGGAGTTCAAGATGTCTTCTCTCTGTATCGGATACTTCACCCTATAGCAGGGCAAAGTCCCTTATTTTAGTGACTTGGGGGAACTGGCAAACTCAACACACTTGGGAGTCTGTTTTAGATACTAGTTTTAATAGGCCTCCAGATGGCCACATGAAAGCAAAAGGATTATTATAGTAGCCCCCAGCCGTGCTATTATAGATAAAGGTATATTAGAGTTTCCTTTACAAACCCCTTTTTGGAGGGTTTTATAACTCCATTATAAAATTCTCTCAGCACCAGAAGTCAATATAAAGTTCTCAGCCCACACAATACATTTTAAAATTTTGTTTTGGTATAAGGTATGTGTATCGGTAGAGTCTCTGTTTATCCTGTATACATAGCAGTGGTTTAGATTACTTTAAGGAGTACCTTTTGTCATAATTTAAAGATAAGTTAGTTATGAAAGTAAAATTTAGATCTGCATATCCTCAGTTGGGGTAAATCAGCTCACTGTCTTCTCTCTTTTGATATCAGTCAAATGACTTGTTTATAGCCACTAAGCATCCTCTCCTCCAGTTATTAATCTGACTGTAAGTACAAGAGCAAGAAAAGTGGAAACCAGAGCTAAGGCACAAAACTTAAGTGAGAGAAACGTTAGACACTTAATGTGAATATCATCATAGCATACAAGAGAACTGGGATGCGTGAAACTAAATCCTTTTAAAACACATCTGGAAATTTTGGAACTGTCAGAATTTTGTGTTTCGGATCAAATCCTTGCTAGTTTACACATGGGTATTAGAGACAGGATTCTCTTTAAGCTGTGGCAAAGCTGCATTTTTATGGTTCTCTGGTTTTGCCCTCATTTCTCTGGGCTCTAACATCATTGGCGTTGAGTTATTAGAAAGATTATTTGCATATTTCAAATAAAATCTCAAAATCTAATTTCATAGAACAAGTTCAAACAAGATTTCTTTAAAAACACGGAAGGAAAATGCCGCAAAATGCTGCAATTAGTTAGCTTCTTTCCTTATCCAGCTATAAAACCAAAATGATTTTTGTATTTTTTTTTTCTGGTTTAATCAGAGAATTTCTCATAGTTCGACAAATTCTGAGCAATTTCCTGAACAGGCAAACAAGGATTGTGTGCAGTAAAACTAAGTACTGAAGAGACTTACTTCTTTCCCTGATTTTAACACAGATTATCTGGTACTAAAACAGAAGGTGACTTACTACAAGATCATTATCTTTTCTCCACATGTCACATCCTTTCAGGTTATACTTCAAAGTCCTCATTGCAAAGACTAGTCCTATACATTGACATTATAGGAAAGGAAATGCCATTGTAAGATATTGTGTCAATAATATTACATATTTATGAAGGCAAATTATGAATTGATATGATCTATCATAATAGCTCTGCCATGTCAATGTCTGCATATTAACTGCTCCATTACAGGATGATACCATGTCAATCACAGCTTTTTAGAAGTCTAGAATCTGTTAAGTTTTAGTCGTTTATCTTCAATTGCATTAAAAATGAGAGGCTAACATGTTTGCAGCATATTAATTTATGCTTCTAATTAATACTAAAAGAAATGAGGACAACAATGATGGAAACATTTACCGTTTTGCACATTCCTAGTAAGTAAATCTCTTTATTTGTTTGGAAAAGCTTATTGAACTTTACATAAAAACATTTTAGGAAAATTTTAACTATGCTGCACGATTTACATATAATGCTGTCACATAAAATTAAAAGCTCTACAGAGAACCACAGCTTAAATATTATAATAAAATGCAACACTTATGAATGAAATCATATCTAATTTTACTTTAGATATGTCTCCTATCTTCTTAATGGTTTCCTGAAGACCTCTGTGTTGATAAGTAGTGCATTTGAATGGGATACATGTCTTCAAATATTGCAGAAAATTCAAGTGTGAGATGTCACGTACTGTAGCAAATTTGCTACAATACCTAGGCACAAAAGGGTGAGTTAAGGATGGACTGTCAGCATGAGGGTCATGACCTGCAATGGAAGTAATGTACAGATCTAGAGCACTAATGAGGGAAACAATGACTTCCACAATAATGATGCGCAATGCTGTATAACATCCCATGTATTCTTGTATAGCCTGTAAATGTCACAGGCCTCAACTAAAAATCAGAATTTCCTTGCTTTTGATGGCTTGTCTTCAGATGTTTTGAGTCTTTTGTAGCTGTAGGTATTGCTCTACTTTATGTATAAGCCATTCTAGGGAGCTTTTGTCACATTGAAGCGACGTCATGAACATTACTCAGGCAGTGAAGTACTTATTGGTTTTACATGCATCTCAGAGGCTGAAAAAAAAACAATTCAGGAAGTTTAATTCTGATTCTGGAAGTTACAAATAAGTTTATTTTAAATAAAACATATGAAAACATTTTTGTATGTGCTTTAACAAGTAAGGCCATCATTATCTGAATCGGATCTCTGTGCATTTTTGTGTTCTCAAAGTTGTATCAGTTTCAGGATAATCTTTTAGTAGAAATGCACTTTTATCCAATCCCCACCATTGTAAAATGTGATAACCATTTTCATAGTTACAGACACATTAGTTTCCAGACTACTTGAATTATTCTTGATTACAGACGGAATTATTCTAAATGCTGCAAACACCAAAACATTATTTTTTCTGAATACTGTATTTGTTTTGCTGTACATTGCAGCAGGGCTTGGAAGATTTGTACCAAGTAGCGCTAGCTGGTATTCATCGTGATCTGTATCTATAGTTGTTATACTGTAAGAGACATTTCAAAACCTGCACTTGCTTCCTGAGGAAACTTCCAACTATTGCTTATGAAATAAGTTGAACAGGCCTTTAACTAAAATATCTTGGCAAGTACCAACCTATCCAGATACAGTCTTAGGTCTCCAGCAAAATTATGGATTCAAGATGTTATCCGAAGATGTATTCCTGTTCTTATTACTATGATTTATTTAAAAATATTTAAAATCAGATTCGGGCAGAAAAGCTGCAAAAGTCTGTAGGTGTAAACATTGACTTTACTGTCTTTTGAGAGCTGCAACCTACAAGAAGCAGGCACCGTTGTGTCAGAGTACAATTGACAGTCTGTTAAGGGATACTAAAAAACAAGGCTGGAAATAGAAATAGAAACTAACTTTCAGCTTTATCAACTGTGATGCTTCAAGGTCAGAATGAAATTCAGTGATGGGGCAGCGCAAAGATGCTTGCACGGCATGTGCCCTGGTCAATCTATAAACTCAGAGGCCATCAGTCTTTGCTTGTGCCAGCCTGCATTTTAATCAGAAGGAAAAATATGTGACACAGTTAAGCATGCTTAGCGGTTTCCAATCAAGCAAGTCCCCAAAACAGAATAGTAAAAATACATCAAAGGAATTTTAAGGCACATTGGTATATATAAAATCTTGTCTACACAAGTATTACCAAGGGAAAATTAGTTTTAAATTTACCAATATCTCAGGTTAGGCATTCCCTCCTCAGTTCTCCTATACTGCTGTAAACTGATTTTAATAAGAACACGCTTTTCTAGGTCCTTTTTCATTTTGTCATACATTGGTTCACAGGTTAGTGTGAAGGCTGAAAAGGCAGTATCAATGATAACGAATGTACACTGTATTGTGAGCTTCCCCTCCTTTTAAGTTGTTCAGTGTGTTATTTTTGCTTGGAAGAGCTGATGAGATTTGAGCAGGAAATTTGTTAAATGTTGTCTAGTTTGAGGATATTTGAAGGTGGTAGCAACGGGTTCTGCCTAACAGACAAACCCACAACACTAGGAAAAGAGTAGTTGTAGGAGGAGTCAAAGAAGCAGGGAGGTGTTTAGAATTAGACAAATCTTTGGGGATTTTTATGCTCTCTTTTGTAGGCAGAATACGTACCTGCTCTTTTCATAAAACAAATATTATTAATTTTCTTTTTCATAGATAAATAACAGGCAAAAGGCAACTCAGCTGAATAGCTTTCTAGTTTGCTCAAATCAAAATTTGAATCCAGAGAAGTACTAATGTGTGGCAGGTGAAAATTATGTTATTTTCATTCTGCTCTGCAATAATAAATTAAATGGCTTAGCACTCAGCTGATTTTTTTCTCCCAAAGCACTTTGTCATGTATGCTCTTCATAGAAGGTGAAAAGTTTGTCCAGATGTTTCACTCTTTTCCTTCCTTCACATTGTCTTCCTTCTCACCCCTCCATATCTGTCTTATTACTTTAAGATATGGCAGTTTTGTGATAATCAGTGTTCCTTATGAGTACTCATAAATACACTCAAACGTGCAAAATAGTGCCTGGGTGGGAAGGCTGAAGTGTCCCATAGCACGATGACACTTCACAGATGACACTGCATGTTGAATATTTAAGTTTTCCTAAAGGTTCCTGGTCTATGAATGCACATTCAACATGTCATTAACACATGGGAGTTATTTTCCATGCTGCCAGTGCAGTGCAGCCTAGATGCTGTGGCGTGTCTTCAATGTGTCAGCTCAATGGCTACGTACTTCACCAAAATGGCTTATGTACGCACAGCAGACATACCTGGGATTTTCAGATGTGCCACAGCCTAGTCAGAGGTAGAGCAGCTTCTCTTTTAACAAGGCTGAAGGGCATTCAGGCAGAAATTCTGAACGTAGGTTTAAAGTTTCAGACTTTGCCTAGACAAGATTTCGAGACAGAAAAAGGGAACATATCCAGGTCTTCCTCTGTACTAATCTCCACATAGCCATTTCTCAGCATGATGTTAAAAGCTTAATGACTTCTTCTGAAGCCAGAACTAAGCTTGGTGGACAGACACTTTCCTCTCAGTTGCATAGCATGCCCTTCTACTCTGACGCTTTTTCAGTGTGAAATGTATGTAAAATATATAAGGCACGGCTCTGCCTGCTGCACACCACCAATATTGTCTGCTAAATTTCAACAGGAGAGTTTGGAAGCATTCTGACTTCTATGTGATCGTAAAGGTCCATTGTTCAGTGATGTATTTATTAGTCTTCTGACATATATGGCAAAACTTATCACAGATGTTGTACAACAATATTATGAAAGCACAGAAGTGAAGAAACTTGAGATTTATTAATGTCTCCGTGCCTTTAGAGAAAGGTTTTAAAGGCAGTGATGATCTTAACTCCTATTTCCTGACAGTCCAACCTCTCACACAGTTGAATTTCCTCATTATAGTGCTGTCTTTCCTTACACCTTGGGTAGATAATTTGCTGTAATGACACAGAAATAATAAAGCTGTTCCATACCTATAATAACAGATACTATTGTAACAGTGTGAAAGGGAGTTATTTTCAAGTACTGTATGCTTATTTTTCCTAATTTTTGCTCCCTCCATTACCATACAGCATTCTATTTTCTCTGTTATGATACATAGCCATAGCTTATTAACAGAGTTAATTAACAAATATACATCTCTCCTAATGTAAGCATGCTGTTGTAACTTTCTGAAACTGTGTTCTTCAAACTTATCTGTTGCCATTTGAAACCATGACGTGGGAATTAAAAACCTCCAACAGCACTTTGAAGATAATGCTAAAATAGAAGAACAAAATGAACAAAAAGCCCTATGCAAGCTCAGTCATCCTAAGAGGTCTTGAACCAGTGTCCTTCTGAATTTTACACTGTACCACCATATGCAACTGCAGGCCAACCCACCAGCAACAATAAATGAGAAATTCTGAGGGCTACTGAACACTGTGTGCGTTTTCCTGGTGGATCAGGACATAGTTTGTTATCACAGGTATTCCTCTAATTGTGATTCATTGGGGTAAATGCTCAGTGGCCCTCTTCCACTCCCTTCTTCTCCTGGGGGTGTATTGATCTGATTGGTACTGACCTGCTCTACTAGATAACAAGTAAGCCTACACAGATGGGGGTTCTATTCATATTCTAAAGGTTAAACCATAGCCCTATAAAATATTAAAGGGGAGATTTTTTCCAAGTGCCCAAGAATTTCAGAGCACAAATTTCAAAGACTTTCTGGAGATCACCAACTCTAAATTCCACATGTGCGTTTTGAAAATCTCTCATTAAACCACCACTTAAAGCCAATAATCTACATAGGTACAACTTGGTTTTTTGACTTTTGGTGAGCTTGAATGAAATAATTTTCAGAATATGGCTATGCACACAAATGCACATGCACGTACATACTCAAATGCTCTCACACACAAATGTACACACATGTGCTCAAACAGTATTATACACACACACATTCTCTGACACTTACAAACGGGGTTTCTTCCTAAGCTACATCTAATTCACCCACTCTGAATGGAAAAGAAGCTGGAAGAGCATGCCTCATTCTTGAGGCCTCTCTACTTTCCTCTGTTGCCCTTATGCTTTACTTCTGTTGCAGGAACTTGAAGAACCGCCAGCAAAATAAGTGCTTGTAGATGAAAATTGATCACATTCCTTGTAACCTGCAATTAATGTGGCCCATTGTACCCTCCTCTGCAAAAGTTCGTGTTAAGGCTTCTCTGCTGCGTACGTTGCATATTAACTGAGTTCTGCGTCTGGAATGGGGATGTTCAGAGTACTGTCCCATACCAACCCCCCTTATAATAATGCTGCCAGAATTTACATCGTGCTTTCCTAAAGCTTCTCTGTCTAGTGCTACAGTGATTTGTGGGTTTTCTCAAGTTTCAGTCTAAAAGAAATATATAGCAAGCCTTACACCTGCAAGAATTGACTATAAATTGGAAATGTGGGAACTTTTTTGGTGTTCACAGATTGTGCATGCAGTATATTATATGTGGTGTGATGTGTGTGTATAAGCCTTGCTCAAGGCATGCAACACACCTTTACCTGGTCAAAATGTAGCACTTGACAATTAACTGCTTTTTAAGAGAATATGGATTATGCCTGTTTATGACAATGAACATATTTCTGTGCACTGAAAGGACTGATTTATATCCTTATATAAAACATCCATAGCTTCCTGTGCTTTTAAATTGCTGTTTGTCCATATGATCCACTGATAAAGAAAAATGATTTATTGTGAATTAGTTATAAGTAAAGAAATATCCTGCAAGGGTACAATAATTGTGTCCATTTTCCCATCCCCAATGCTATGAAATAATAAAATGCTAATACATGTAAATTATGCATGCTCTTTGATGCATGCTAAAAAGGGACCATTTAAAAGATGGAGGTACCCTTAGTTAGGGATTACCAGTGGTCACTGCATATCGGTTTTTTGTTTATATTTAGCTTCAATCATAATGTTCAGTTTCATTTTAGGGAATTGTACATCTACCTGTCTATTAACTGACAGGCTAAGCAAATACGAGTTCCTGATGGGTTAAAAAAGTAATCCTTGAATTGACAATAAATTCCACGAGGAAATCTTGGGAAGAGAAAACAAACATTGCCCCCAATAGGACAGTCACTGTGGCTTGAAGAAAAGAAAATTGAAATACATGAAAAATCAATGAGGTAATAATTAAATTGTGGAGCCCACAGTACAGTGGCCAAAGCTCAGCATGCATTTGTTAATGTATACTGGGAACTGGGGTAATCAGCAGCTAAAGGAGAGCAAAGAATGTCTGTCATCCTGAAGCTAATTTCAAGATCAGACTCCTTAAAAACACATACCTCCTACAGTATACAGGGATATTTATAGGAGGTTAAAGATACAAATTAAAGTCCAGGAGACTATACATTCCTGATTACCCACCATTCTTAAATCAGCCCCTTCTTCATTCTCACACCTGGGCCTCAGCTGCAGTGTAGCTGTCATTTACGCTATCCATGGCACAGGATTGATGACAGTCATTCGCTGATGAAGCTGTATACATCATTTCTGTCCAAGCTGCACTGGCCAGATGGACCCTGACCATCCATCGCCTGTCAGGGACGCATCTGTTCACACTCTTGCTAGGGGTACTAACAAGTCATTGGCTTTCCGAAAGGACAGTGTCAGCTGGATAGGGCACAACATAAAAACTGTTGTTGTTGATCTTATATTTTTAATAGGGATTCTACAGCAGCTTTTTAAAATGTAAAAATGATTATTTCCACTAATTTGTAAATTAAAGTAGTGGCAAAAATCCTTCAGGCTGATGTGAATGTCTCTTGAATTCAAAATAAAGAGATCCTGGCAAATATTTCTGATAGGTGTTTGTTTCTTCAGAGAGACAAACTGCTGGGCTAAGAATTTATTAGACATGACTACATGGTGATCTATTGTTTCTCTCAAAACCTGGAAATATATGCAGATTTCTTTGTATATCTAGCATTGTCCATGAATATTCTTCATGTGGATTGTCTTTGATATGGATTAAACTTTCTGTCTGACCGGAACGAAGGAGCAGTGAAGGCATATTTTACAGTTCAATCTGCAGTGTAACCCTAGCCATCAGTAAGATAAAAACAAGCTCCTGAAATGATTGTTTTTGGCAACGGACTTTATTCACCCCCACAAAAGTACCTTTTGCTGTAGATAAACAAAAAAAAAAGCAAGAATGTTATTTTAGGGCAGAGGCTGTAAAGAGACATTCACAATTCAAATGCATTCTCTACTGTCTTAGGGCTAATATGTCCCTGACTATATAGAATGACATATTACAGCTGTTTTCATAACTCAGAAAACAAAACTATATTACTATATGAGAATTTACTTGGGAGTGTTTTGAGGAATGCTCTTTCAGTAAGAGTAAGAAAGTTGCAGGATGTCAGCTCTCCAAAATCCCATTGAGGAGCTGAAAACATACCTGTTTCCCAAACAGCGAACAAGAATGGGAGCGGCTCCACCACCAGAGGCAGTCTCTCCTGCCTCCCAGATATGCCCAACCCACTTGGGACCTCCTCCTTGCTTGGTGACTAAGGAAAAATGTTCAGCACCCAACTAGATATTAGAAATAGATATTATTTTCTCCAAGTTTCACATGTCCTGATATGTTTTTGTTTGCTTTTTTAGTGTACTCAAGATTATTTTGAAGGAAATATTAAATTTCACATGCATTTCTGGACTAAACAGTTAGTTAAGAAAAAGATCTAAATAGTGCAGAAGAATGGGAAGAATTGTGAAATAGGAGTTCTTCTGCAAGTAATACTCTAGTATTGGCTATTGTGGATTAAAGATACTTCATCACTTTCACAAGACGGCCTCTTCTGAGGCCCTCCTTTGAGCGATAGAACATTTGACGACTCCTTAGCAGCTCACAGGTGCTACTCATGAATTTGGTCAGTTATTCACAAAGAAAGAAATGGAGGAACTAAGAAAACCTGAGCACTCCAATACCTCTTCAGTTTGTTTAGGAATAAGGGTTTCTATATAGTAGCACTTTTGTTTCTCTTTTACAGTGCAGCCTCACTGGTCTATAAAGAGAGAGGAAAGACTAAAACTTTTCCATATAAAATGTAAGTTAAAAGCATGTGATACGTCTCCAGTTAGTACTTTGTGCTGTCCTTCTAGAAAACAAGTATAAACCTCTATATATCTCTTGAAGTAGTACATACATTTTATACTTACTAGCCAAAAGGACCATCAATTTTAATTTTAGTCATCAGCAAACTGTCTAGGCCATGTTCAGTATTTTTGCTTTATCTTGCTTTGTTTGATTTTTATCTATCTGGAGATCAAGGTTGACTGGATACGATAAGTTACCTTTTCATGTTAAGATATGTTCCTCCATGAGTAAAACTAAAAAAGCAAGAGGATTCCTTGACAGTATAATATAGAGCTTTGTCAATCCAAATAATTATATTTCAGTGCTATTTATCTTATTTAATACAAATACTAATTTTGTATTGTATATTGAATTTTAAAAGAGATATTTTTGTAGTCATCTTGTTTTGTCTAAGTTATTGTGTATGTGGCAAAGGAAATAGTAGCTGGTGAATTGTCCTTGATGGGTACTCATAAGAGGGACTCTGACTTCATGGTAGTGATAAATTAACCAGTTTTTGTTTCTGAAATATTGCTGGATGGGCTATAATTCTAGCATGGTCAATGTATCAGGTATCTGTTCTGAATGCATGAACTACATAGTTTAAAGAAGGGTTAAACAGAGCAACGACTGTAAATCACAGCATAAGTTAGAGAAAGACCATCAAAACCAAACCAAACATAAACCTCCAGCAGTTTTGGAGCATGAAAGGACAATAGTTGGCTGCTGGGCCTGCTCTGTGGTGATGCAAGTCTCTGATACACTGCAGTTCCATGGCTTGTTTTCTGCAATATCCTCAACTACTGCAAGATCACATTACAGAGACAATAGTGGTATGAAATTCACACTGCTTGTGAAGCAAGTGTTGATATTTAATCAGACAGAATTTTGAAAAGTTGATGCTGTGACATATTATACAAATAATTTGAGGCCTAGATTTTTTATTTTTTTTTTACAATTCTTGTAGACATACTTAAGGGATTTTTTTGTTTTGGCTAACAGACTCAATCTATTACTTGTTTGGTGATCACTGGCAGCATAACAGGAAACATAGTGTTGCTGAAACTCTGCAAAATTTCCCCCTCAGAATAACCTTATGACATTGCACATATAGAGCCAGAACACGAGCTCTGCTTAAGATCTTTTGGGTGCTAAGAAATTGCAAAAGAACCTGAGACCATATGAATCATATCATGTAGATTTGGGACAAGTGAATTGACTTCAGTCCACTTCAATTCAATTGATGGAGGGGGGTGGTATTTGTTAAATACTTATAGTTAAATGTTTAAAATTAAATATTTTGTTTCAATAGATTTTTATTTTGTTTGGAATTGTCCTTTCATTTCATTCTCTTTGATTATTATTTAACATATTTAGAATAATATTTCAACACTGGAAAGAATTAAATTTTTCTCTATATATATTTTAATCTTTTCATTGCATTTTATAATAAATTTTAGGACTGAACTTTCCTCTAAAATAGAAATATACTGTTGTAACTTGTAGAATAACTGAAAAGTGCTTCACCTCATGGTAAACAAAACTGCACTAATACTACAGTAATGTGCTGTTCTTGCTGAAGTTTACACTCAGCAATATTTACTGCTGAATTCTATAAAGCTTTAATTATTGAGGAGGATAAATTGTGCCAATCAAAGAAGATTATCTGAATTAAAAAGAAAGCACTATTACAAAAGCAAGCTTATAAACATGCTTGATTAAAATACATTTTATATATATTTTAAAACAGAGTATGGATTTTTGTATATATTAGAGTATATGTAAATAAAATAGTAATATATGAACGATACATGATATATAAATAAAATACTTAAAACAGGTATTTCGAAGAAATGCTCACAAATATTTATGGAAGCTGCCTTGTTAGAGCAGGCCCTTTGAGAAATTTTATTGCAGGACAAGTATTTTAATGTGCAGCCTGAAATGAGTGACAGACGGGAGTTAAAGGAAGTGTGCTCAGGCAGGAGAAAACCAGTGGGTGTAATGGCATTGATCGGTAAGACTGAAAGAAAGAAACACACATCAGTTCTTTCATGACAATAAAATAGTTCCTAATAATGTCTTGTATTGACATTGCTATCATATCATATATGTTTAAGTACTGATAGCATAAGCCACACCTTCTGGAACTGACTGCAGGAGAAAGACAATTAAGAAGAAGGATTTTCCCACTTATTTCAGTTTACCTAGTACAATAAAAGAAGAATAAATTCTACAGGCTAAATTCACACTTATGTCCAATAGCCAAGAAATAAAAGCAAAGTCTTGGCCATATTTCAAATTCCTGCTTGATTATATGTCCATCAAAGAGCAGCTCCTACACCATGTGTAAGAGCCTATGTGCTGTATTTTAACATCAGAAAGAGAGAATACCATGTGGAGCATGTACCCACCGAGCCACATAGAAGATCCACAGGATACAGAAGGGCACATGTGTGAAAGTAGAAAAGATCAAAACAGGATCTCAAATACCATATATCTTCGTTTTGAAGCCCCTATCAATTAGTAACAGTTCATTTTTAACAGCCACAGCCTTACCATGCAAGCCACAAAGCTTCAGCTTCTGAATTCCCACATAGACAATGATTGTTTGAGTAGATTTACCATGGGTAATGACAATTTTGCAATATTTCTGGGAATGCTGACATTTCATTCCAGGATTACACACTGAACTCAAGGTTATGATTTTCTCACAGTGGAAGCTGGGTTAGGTTTGGTCATTATTTTCATGAGACCTTGCCAAGAATAACCTAGTTTGCTGGTTGGTGGTAGTCTTAGTGGGTGGCATCTTCCCTTCAGAAGCACTATTAAAAAAACCCAACATCATATCAGCAGCATTTTTAGCTTCTGAATATAACATAATGTTGAGATTTAGAGAAGCTGAGATCCTGCCCAAGAAGGATGTTAACGTGTGCCAAGTAACGAATTTATGTTGCATTTCTGTGGGGTAACTACATAAGTCTGGACTTCCTTAAAAGTAAACTGTAATCTGTAGTCTATATAGCAGGGTCAGGCAGTGCTCGACATTTCATTCAAAGGTCAATACTAAGAGCTATCAAAGCTGCAGTGTGAGGTATCGCCTGTGTACTGCTTTCAATTTCTAGGGACCTTTCTTTTTACCTAGAAAGCTATGAGGGTGAATCATCAGTTATTAGACATTGTGATTCTTAATTTTATTTTTTTTTTCAATGATGTGTTCTCTTTTAATGGCTTTATAAGTAAGCTGAGCTTCCTTGTTTTCTTGCCATGTTGTCTGAAACGATTCCTGAGCACTGAGAAGTAGGTGAAACACCACAGCAGTGTGAGAGTCACCTAAGGTAAGAAGATGAACATTTTGGGGACCAGTCTCAGCAGACACTAAAATTCATATTCCAAAGAGCTCTTCTGATATCTGAGCTGGGGGCATGTACTGAGATCTGGAGTGCAGAATCATAGTTTGACTCGCATGCCAAGAAGTTGGCATCTTTTGACAATGTGGTAATGATATTTTGAGCCACTGTGTAACACTGAATTATGACACTACTCCTGTGTGTGCCAAAACACTAGGGTTTGATCTTACCATCAGGCCAGGTTTGAACCATTTCAGGATGCTTTCCTGGATGAAAGCATTGTGTCAGACCAGATTTAAGTCCTTGCTGAGTTTGGTTCACTTCAAAACCAGAAGGAATTCAGTCCCACAAGCTTTCTCATGCTACATGAGCTTGAAGTGACTAAATGAAAATCCGTGTGAGGAGTCTGGTAGTATAGCTCCTCTTGTTTATCATCAGGCCACCCCTTCTGTCATGAAGAACAACCTAACCTGTATGGGGATGTGTTAGTAACTGCACACACAGGATATGTTAGTAACTGCATACACAGTTACATATTAAATCCAGTAGTGTCAAATCAGACGTTAAATATTACAAAGCGTTTCAAATTTTTATGGAGAAAATAATATTGAGAAAGTATCTTAGAAATTTCAAATGGCGAAGGATTCCTCACTTTCCAGGCTGCTCTGACGGAAATATTGTACATGGGGATAATCAAACAAGTGTTTGTCTATATGATAATACTGATTTCATAATATTTAATTATTTCTGAGTAACCTTGGTTTCCAAAATGTTACTTTATATATTTTATATATACACAAAGACATACATGCACATATTGGTCTGAATAGCACAGGTTAGGTATTATCTTTTTAATGCCACAGATCTGAATTATATGCAGCGTGTAAGATACCTAATTTTTTGGTTTTGGAAAAAAAAAAGGGGGAGCATAAACTATTTCAAGTATACGTAGAACTCTTCTATTACCTTATTGTAAGCATTATTTATATTTTACTCCTATTGTAGCTAAAATTTCACTTATTAAACATTTTTTCAAGGATATCAAAATGCCATGATTGGTACTCATAGCTTGGAACAGTAATGTACATAACTTCTATTTAAAAATATGTGTTGCTTCTAATCATGACCTGAGTGAAGAAAGACTGGATGGATGGCTCTGTGTCTCTGGTGAACATAAAGATTTCTCTATGAGCTGAGCAAATGAAGGGGTTTAGTTTGCTCACTTGAGAGGGCTCTAGTTTGAGGCTTGTATGTTTTGTGCTCCAAGACTAGCTATTCTCAGATTGCTATAATTATTAAGAAATTGCTACCTATAGGTCCAGGGGTATTTTTTAATACAGTGGATGCAGAGCCACCTATTTGACCTTGGGTGCCCTCCTTCAAACTGCAAATATAAATTGTCAAGAATGAAACATAGAAGATTTTTTCCTTCTTTCCTATATGAAATACAATTTGATATGGATTCTTCTCTTCTGAAAGTAATCAAGTAATTAAATTGAAGTGACTAGGAGAAGGCCTGCCTGGTGAGCAAGTGTTCCACAAGAAATAAGTAACTTCTCAAACTTAGCAGTTTCATTAAAGACAATAGAAAATGCTTCAAGAAAAACTAGTTCTTAAAGGTTTTTGTTTTATTCTCTCTGATTCCCTCATTATGACATTGACCGGGCTGTAGGTAACAATAATGATTTTGATTTATTTTTTTTACCTGACTCGTCTCTGTGATAATATTTTCAGACATAAAATACCTTTCATTTATCCTAAAAATACTTTGTAAACTGACTAATCTTGGCCTATAAGGGAGGGAAATATTATTATGCCTATCTCAAATGTGAGTTAATGTGACTGCTAGTGAGTCTAATTCTTTAAGGTTTGTGGGGAAAGGATATTGGTATTCACGTAATGCTGCTACAAACCAGCTGCTGATGCATTTTGTGGTCCATGGGATAATATGCCTAAGAGTAGGCTGGTTCACTGAAGATCAGTCCAAGTAAAAGAAGAGTTAAAATATAGGATTCTTCTGAGAGAATGAAGAAGAACATTTACAATCAATATCAGTCAACAAGTGTTAGGAAAGTAGAGTCTGACAAATAATCATGATTATATTACTTGTTTTTATTACAAATGTAGTTTTCAATGCAGCTGCTCAGTTGTACTTCTCAAGCATTCAGAATGACTTGGCTTGATATTTCATGGTATTCTGATTAAAAACCACCCTCTATACTGTCAGCTGACAACTGGAACATCACCTATTTTAACTATAAAAGGGCAATCCTTTTTTAGTAGAAATTTGCAAGATTTTATCTAAATCTACTTAACTTTTTTCTTTCTTTTTTTTTTTTTTCATTAAGAATCTAAAATCAAACATGAACTAAAAGGTATGAAAAATACAAAAGCTGGGAAAGTGCAGAAAAAAATATCAAAGGGCTGAAGCCATATAATGAGTGGGTAAACCAAGACCTGTGAAAGCATTTTCTGAATGCAAGTAAATTATATATTTAGGATCATTTTATATATTTAAGAACTTAAAGTGAGGGTCAGCATCTTGTAAACTAGAGCCACAAAAAAGTACTGAGAAAGTGGTAGAACTTGGCATGAGGTCCCATTCTAATGTTGTAGCAGAAAGGTGAGTGCAAATTTTCAGATGTTTCAGAATGAGTAGTACAGAGCTGTAACTACTGTTTCATAGCACATTGGTGAGACCACTGTTTGAGTAACTCATCTGGTTTTGATTTTCTTCTTTTTGAAAAAAGCTAGTATGAAAGATCTACAGAAATTGCTTGAATACTGGAGAAAATTTGTTCATTGAGAAGGACATATTTCAATCTGTTTAGCTAAAATTTTGTCTGCTTAGAGAATGCAGGTTTTATCTTCATTTGAGAAGGAAAATATTGAGTGCATCTAATTTCTTTGATCAAGCTGTCACAGGACTGAATGGTCATCAGTTAAAGCCAAACATATTCAAATTAGCCAAACAATTTTTAACAGCAAGGACTATTAATCAGCAGAATAAATAGAATGTAAGAAGCGCAGTAGGAATCGCTCACTCTGCTTGTATGTATTTCTCTGATATGACATTTGCAAAAAGCTTAGACATAAATTTTGCAGCATGTTGAAATGGCCAAAAGGTGTTTAGAAATTCTCCAGTGAGTAGTGGCACACCAGAAATGTTTCAGGAAACTTAGATAAAACATAAATGTAAATCTTTTAATTAGTTATATATTAACGAATAAATATACTTGTAAGGAGCTTTGCTACTTTCTTCTCGACTCTCAAAACTAAAGAAAATGTGATTAGACTCTTGGCATGAGAGTGGTGACCCTGCTGAAACCGGCACACAGGTGGGGTACAGATCTAGTCAATACATTTGTTGTCTGTGGAAACTGGCAGTTGGAGTACTTGCTGTTCATTCCATACCCACATGGGTTTGGAAGGAAATTGATTTTATCATCCCAGGTTTGGGGCAAAATTTGCTCTCAGGTGCACCATGAAGCAGCTCTCTACTTTTTGTAGGGGAAAAATGTGCATCATAGTTGTCTCTGAGCATGCAGGAGCTCCAGAAAGAGCAGCACTTGTGCTTTAAGGTGTTGAGTTTGTAATTCATTTACCAGAGTAGTTCCAGTATTTTTTATTGGAACTTTATCCTTACTGTTTAGGGATATTTCTCCTTTTAAATTTTTACAATACATTGGAGATGAGTGAGTTTTATTTTATTTTAAAGGCTCTTAAAACTGTGTTCTGGGCATAGTTTTTTGACTAAGTGTTCCAGAAAGGGCTTAGTAATATTAAAAACCATTAATGTGCTAGCATTTCCTCTGTTTTTTCCTAGCTCGGTGCATTTAAAGATCATGGCTGGAATTTTTCCATGATAGCAACCTTAAAAATGAGATAAAATGTATTTTAATTTGAACCTAACAACAGAACTACTCCATCTGATCAGACATCATGGTAATGTATGTGCAGCGTGTATGTAAGCCGTAACTCTTTTTTCCTTAGCCAGTTAGCTGGAGAGTTCATTAGATTCCCTATGAGGTGCAAAAAAGGGAAAGGAAG